>JAOTAV010002416.1:0-63870 GCA_026546445.1 Cyclargus thomasi | reverse complement strand
ACGGCGTTGTGCTGTGTTTCGTTCAGTGAGTGAGTTTACCGGTGGCCCAACTTCCCTAATCCCCTATCCTTATTCCCGTTCCCTATTTCCTCATAAAGGCCGGCAACGCACTTGCGACTCTTCGGATGTCGCGAGTGTCCATGAGCGACGGCGGTTGCTTTCCATCAGGTAGCCCGACTGCTCACTCACCCCCTAAATATCATAAAAAAACACCTTATGGTCCTAGCAGAGCGACCGAGAAAGTGTTTCTTTCAACAGCAACATAGACAAAGTGGCGGATGCGCAAAGAAAATCAGTTAGTTTATCCCAATTATTTGTCATTCATCGTCTATTTACGGTCGCCTTCCTAAACTACTAGGTTTAAATCTATCTTACGTCTACGTATTTTATATCCAAGTAGATGACATAATATAAAGTTCCTGCTCGCAACATATGACATAAAAATAAGGTAAGGTTAGGATAGTTATGGTAGACAGTTTTTTCGCAACCTTCAGAAGTTAATTTTCACCCATAAAAAACGCAATTACATTTTTACAACTTCAGCACACAAAAAACAGCCTTTTGGGCTACCACACAAACATGGCTGCCGTGCTTTTTTGGATCAAAGACATTTGAGTGAAAATTATCTTCTTTGCTCATTTCTTTTTAATATCCTTAGGCTCAACTCACACCGAAAGAGTGACGAAGGGCAACGAAGTGAAGCGCAGTTTCAGTGTGATATAAATATGAACTTTATTTTCGTTACTATAATACTTATTATCGCGGGTGGGCTCGAGAAGGCGCGCGAATTCGCGCGACTGCTCGAGAAGTCGCTGGACTCCGTTCTCCGTTGCTTCGCTTTTATTTTGATGTCACTAGCTTTTCCATCCTAGAGCCCCTTTTAAGTTAAACTTAGCAACTAGTTCCTACACTACCTGTGACTTTGGCCAGTAACATAAAAATATTATAAGCTCCATTGCGCTAAAATTCGGAATACAATTTTCCAGCATAAAAAGTATTCGCTAGATCATTCTGGTGTGGGCACGAACCCCCTACCCCCACCCCTCTTTATACTATGCTTATTGCTGCATTAAAGCACAGAATTCAAACAAATAGTGTGATGATTTTTCAGGACCATGATAGGTACAAAACGCCGTAGGGTTGCAAAATTTTTTTTAATGTAAAATGACATTTTTGCAAAAACAAAGCGTACAACTGCCTCCATTAAATAATAACATCAAACCATAACATTAAACAACCTTGACGTGCTCCGTTTCGATATAATCCCGATTTTCGATATCAAAAGTTCTACATCGAAACAAGTTGATTTGTTTGTCTGTATAATTGAATTATAGAAGTTCGGCGTTACTTCGCAACACTTGTTACGCACTTCTGAACGTGACTGTACTTGCTGGAACTTCGCAATACAGGATGTTTCAGAAAACTGCTAAAGCTTAGCGCACATTGTTGACGGAGCGGGCCCGAACGCATTGCGTTCTTCATACAGACACTCGGTCCTAAAAGTATGAAAAAATATGATGCGCTCCGGCATGCCTCGCCATATCTGTAAAAAATGCGAGCTTACTGTTCTTGAGATACAATCTGGAGACAGAAAGACGGATAGACATTGAAGTATTAGCAATAGGGTCTCGTTTTTCTCTTTGGGTACGAATTACGGAATACTAAAATATGAGACAGACAACAGCACTGCACTCGGTATTTCTTGGGCAATCAATTGTCAAATTGAAACCAATCACTCGAAGGACCAATGTTTGGGATCCTTCAATAAAAGTGGACTGTAGAATGTTTTATGTATTTATTATAAGGCGACCAGTCGTCGTGTCGGTCCGAGCCAGATTGTGCGGCGCCCGCGCTGAGTCGCTCGGAGAAGGGGGCGCAGGCCGACCCCCGCGCGCCCCGCCACGGCCCGCTAAGGCCGCGCACTCTGTTGCGCTGCTGTTGGCGCTAAGACCGCGAACACAATCGCGCTGTTGTTCGCAAGTTCTATTTGGCCGCAAGTTCTATATGGTTATGAAGCTTGTACTGTAAACGAAGTCCTGAGAAAGAAATTGGGAGCATTTGAGAGTGGACTTATCGATAAATACTGCGGATAAAACGGACGGACAAAGTTACAAACCCCGAAGCACCATCAAGCAAAGAAAAGTCGCAAACAGAACAGCCTTCTGCAAACCATAATAATGAGTGCAATAGCCGTGAAACGTAAACCAGTAAATTAGATTGTAAACCAGGGAGACGCAAAACATCTTCGCTGAGAAATATCCGAGAATGGACAGGGATAAAGTCTGTCGAACTTTTCAGACTCGCTTTAGATAAGGAAAAGTTTAGGAGACTAACTGCCAACCTTTAGTAATTAGAGACGCACTAAATGAAGAAAAATGATGGGCACAGATGGTATTTTCGAGGTTAAGGGCCTGTTCCACCGCTTACGGATAAAGTTTCTGAGAGGCTATCCATAACTTTTTTTGACAGATTCTCCATACAACAACTGTCAAAAAAAGTTATGGATATATTGTCTGTAAGCGGTGAAACAGGCCCTCAGGCTTTGTGGCTGAATAAATGTTATTATTATTATTATGTACCTAACTTTCGGAACAGTCTGTATATCGACAGACTTTTCATTAGACGCACGTTTTTCTGCTACTTAGTAAATTCTATAAACCTATTTTTCCCCGGCGCGGCGCAAAAAACCCGTTAAAAGTTTAATGTGTGTATCTGTGTAGAAAATTGAACTGAATTCCTAACAAAGTGATATGCATTTAAATTACATTTTACTACGAACGGGTAGGTTTATTTTAATGGCATGTATTATTAATGTTAATATCTTTTAGGATGTGTCAAGCCTATGCCCCTTTACTGAGTATTTTTAACAAAAGTTTATCTATTCACCATCACTTTTGATTGGCAAAAATCGATTTCCACAATACATTTTTTATGTACTATTATCTCAGGGAAAAATTCCTCGCAGAATTAAAAGAAGGATATACGAGTATATTCTCTAATATATTTCTTTGGGTAATTTTCCAAACGTTCGAACATTATAAGAGATAAAACTCACCCTGCTGGCCCATGTACAAGCCTTAAAAAATTTAATTCTTACAACAAACTTAACGTCCTTTTACGGTTGCCGTAATTAAATTATTATCATTATACTTCTTTTAAAGTATATCGGTAGTTCTAAAATGAAAACATGTTTACCAGCCGGCCCAGGGGGGTTCGCTGATTACCAACCAGCCCAAGGGGGTTTGCTGATCATATCCTTAGATCGTCTTAGATATCAAGAGAATGTGTAGATAATGATGAAAATAATGATGATGGTTTACATAATGATGATGATTCGAAGCTGATTCGATTATACGAAACTATCAAAATCGTATGAGCGGCTTGGGAGTTGGGACCGACGCTGGTATCAATCCTACGGGAATTATCGCAGTAGTACTGTGAACAACCGCAGGGAAATAGCGTTAGTCGACATACGAAAGTATAGACAAACTGACAAACTGTTGGTATAAACTGTCAGATTTCTTTTATGCATCTGTCAATTTGTCTATCCTAACCACTGACTTTAATATTATAAATATGCTGGGCTGACGACAAATCTAACAATAGTAAGGCGATTTGATATTCGGTATTTTGGCGCTGATGGCAGTCACGAGAGGGAAAGGAACTAATTAGTTTTACATAACACACACTCTTTTATAGTTTACCTATGAACTTACACAACTTGTATATTAAAAAAATATATAACAATCAGCTAAACAATTTCTAAACAAAATAGAATTAAAAGGATTTGCTAATTACGTTGGATTCAGTAGTTTTAGCATGATTGACCAACATACATCTAACCTAGCAATCTAGATATTTTATTATGTAAAAATACCACATCCATACTTTCCGTTTATTTGTTTTTAAAATGTAAAACTTTATGTACGTATGGTAATGTCCAAGTGTGTCTGTCTTTCTGTCTGTTACCTCTTCACGCTCAAACCCCTAAATGAATTTATCTGAAATTTGGTATGGAGATACTTTCTGTCCCGAGGAAGGACATAGGATACTTCTTTTACCGGAAAAATGTACGGTCCCCGCGCCATAAAAGTTTTTCGGTGGAACGGCCTTGCGGGAATCACCTCGTAGGTAATATTGCAATATGTGATTTATAAAACCGAGGCGTACTTTTTGTCAACATCGCTACAAACATTCACGAAGACACCTTCTCCCCCGGTCGGGTAATGAGGCGAAATGGCGAGCAGGCGATTAAGTCAATCCTATTATCGGGTCAAGAAATCCCTGAATCATCCCGACCCGAGGGTCATCGACGCCGCGGTATAACGTATGAGCGCGAGCGGGCCAGCAAAAAGAAAGAAACCGGCCAAAGGCGAGTTGAACTCGCGCACGAAAGGTTCCGTACCAGTAGACAGCAGAAATATTGATAAAACTGTTCAACTTCTAGAGCTTTACAGTCTAACACATCATATTGGCGGGAGCGCGATGTAAACCAACACTAGCGACATCTTTCGACACTTACTTTTTGTGAATAGCAAAAAAATACGTTTGTCGTATGAGAGCCCCCCTTCAAAGAAAATTTCAATACTCTAGCCTCTCTCAGTTCTTAAGACGAACGGACACACAGACAAATAGAACTGACAGACATCGAAGTCTTAGTAACAGTGTCCCGTTTTTACCCTTTAGATACGGAACCCTAAAATCGGTAATGTGCGATTAGCACACGCGAACAAAGGGCACTATAATATGTACATATTACGTACAATATAGCATAAAAAGAGAAAATATTTCATCGAACGTTAAACAATAAACAGCAATAACAAACATAAACGAATCGACGATAGTACAATGAAAACGTCCAATCTGCAAGATTAATATATGTGCAGGATAAAAAATAAACCCATAAAATATTTTGCCATCCGCGTTTCCATAAAGAAGCGACAAATAAGACGTCTTACGCCGTTTATCCACCAAAACCGACAACCGAGAACGAAATTATTTCGGCCCTATAAAATGCAACTTTATGATTTAGGCTATAAGTTTCATTTTTAGCAACATTGCTCTATAGTCAATGCCGTCGTCGTCATAAACGCGTAGAGGAAAATGATATCTGTAATCTATGTCATAAAGTAGCATTTTATCCGGCAGCAATATTCTCGTTCCCCGTTGACGGTGTTGGTGGACAGATGGCATTTGGTTAGGTTTATAATACGAGAGCTGGTAGCAATTTGTGAGTACGTATTTGAGGTAAACTGAAACCAATGTGAGAGATACATTATAATAATACACCTCAATATGGAACTGCAGACCTGTCTTACAAGATTTCAGCTTGCCTCAAATACCTACTCAAAAATTGTAACCAGCTCTCAGTATATTATTTGCTTACGCCTCTGACTTACACCATGTTTTTCACAGCTTCTTTGAGGCGAAGAAACTTCTTTCATTATTTTGCATTTTCGAACCCACGCTTATAACCGCAAAACGATTAAAAAAATGGAAATCACCGTTCCTTGCATTTTATTTATGTAAAAAAGATTTTATGTAAAGTAAATGAAACGTTTAAAATGACTTTAAGGCCGATCGACTTGGACATCAGAATGTTTCAAATACGTTCCGTACGGGGAAAGGGGAGTGTTTTTTTAATGATATTTAGGGGGCAAGCGAGCAGACGGGTAACCTGATGGGCTGATGGGAAGCAATTGCCATCGCCCTTGGACACTCGTAACCTCCAAAGAGTCGCAAGTGCGTTGCCGACCTTTATGAGGGAAGTTGGGCCACCGGTAAACTCACTCACTGAACGAAACACAGCACAAAGCCGTTTCACGCCAGTTTTCTGTGAGGACGTATGCGCCAGCTAAATAAGTATTTCAGACTATCGATTTTATGCATTAAGCCGGCCAAATGAGGAATTGCTCAGTAGGAAACCTAATACGAAAAACTTGTTAATAATTGAGGTAGAATTTGCGGTAGAACTCTAAGTATATAAAGGAACAAAGATTAAGTCATTATAACTCGTAAACTATTTTGCATAGCATTTAAATATTATCGCTATTCGCATTTCGTTTTACACAGAATGCGTTATGCATGGAAAATGTTAACTATGAAAATTTTCAACAATTGTCAAATTGTTGTCGGGAATGTCCGACACGTCATATTGTAAATGTGCACTAAAATGGAAAAATAATAACACTGGTGGATTCGACAGACGTTTTCCTGCGAGATTTATGATATAATAATCTAAGTAATTCGTAAATGCCCTGAATTATATAAAAAATCGGTCCAGTTATTTATGAGGCGTCCAATTACCCATACTCGTATACGGAAATCCATACTACCAGTGTTACTAATATTATTATAAACTGTAGCTTTTGCCCGCGGCTTCGCTCGCGTAGAATTCATAAATCGCATTAAGAGTGTTTGAAGTAAAAAGTTCTTTAAATTTTTCAGCCTTCTAAGAGATTAGCCTACACAAACAGACAGACTGACAAAAATTATAAAAAAGTTAATTTAACTTATGTTCCGTGTCTATATTCATATGCTAGTAGTAAGAACTGTTTATTTTAATGTTACAAACAGATCTTCAATTTTATTTATTTGTATAGGTGCGAAAGTGTGTCTGTCTGTTTGTTAGCTCTTCACGCCCAAACTACCAAACCGATTTAGCTGAAATTTAGTATGGAGATATTTCGAGTCCCGGGAAAAGACATAGGATACGTTTTATCCCGGAGAAATGTACAGTTCCCGCACGATAACCGAATTTTGGCGCAACGGAGTCGCGGTAAAAAGTAAGTTTTTAAACTAGGTGCCCGGTACGTGATTCGTGATCGATCCAATTGCACTCTGTCTGTCAAGCTGACAGTTTTTTTTTTAAACGGCCCCTCCCAAGCTGACAGTTGTCCAGTGACGGTTGACCATCATAATATTTTAAATGGTGTTTAGATAATAAGTTTTAGCAGTTAAGTTTCTATCGCATTGGGAAAATCCTGTAATGGTAGAAATAAGTAAAAGGAAATAAATAAATCTTTATTTTTGTAGGCGGGGTAAAAACTTAAATACTTATGTTTATATATCATTTTATACTGTTAGCTCTATGATGTTGACTAATAAGACATAGGCCTTCCGGAAATAAAGCATGGGTGGCTGTGTTTTCTGTGTTATTTATTTAATAATGAATTTAAACTTTCCGGCCGGGGCACGGGCCTTGGCTCTCCCCAAGATCCGGGGCTGTACATGAGGTAGGTATCAAAAGAGGCCGGAAACTGCTCGAAACCGCTTGATTTTAGTAAGGGTAGCAAGAAAATTCATACCATCCCAACCATTATTAATAAACTAACCAACACGCTTTCCCGCAAGTGTGTTGGTTAGTTAATTTTTTTGTTCTCCTTAAAGCCCTAATGTAACAACAAATTGACTCGATTTTTGGCACAGACTTAGTTGTAAGGATGGAGAGAAATTATACTATTTTTGGACTTGGAAAACTTTTTCACGCAGTTAAGCCGCGAGCAAAAGCTATAGTATTTCGGGGGATTGCGATAAATTTTCTCATACCAACCAAGGAGATCACAAAATAAAAAAGGATAAAAAGCGCGGGCTTATAATAATCATAAGTTTTTATACGATTCAAAACTTTAAAAAGAGGAGTGATCAGGTGCTTGGCCTGCCATAAGTTGTAGGGGTTCCTCGTATTAAAATAATAAAGGTAATTCACGTTTAAGTAACTTTATAAGCTTACTTATATCTACGATATATAATAATATGGGTCCGTAGTACTTACCAAAGCACCTACTTATGCCTATAGAGATAAGATACAATTTTGTAAAACTGATATTGGCTACTGGCTATAGGCGGAACCATAATGATACAATAACCCCTAAAAAGTCCGTTATTCTGCCAGTTTGTTGTCCGCCGTTAAGACGTGACTGAAGCGAAATTGATTTGCAAACTTTTGCACGTGCTCAAGTAATTTCAAACAGCATTTAATCATGGCGGTGCGTGCCTACGAATCAAAAGTTACTCGAATCGACAAATACAGAAGACGACACGTGAACACGATTGTGTAGAGGGCACACTCGCCTTAGTTCACCGATATTCGTTAATATTCGTCTTCGATCGGCTAGTTAATAAAGTACATATGGTGCATACTACTGCATGTGGACGCTTGCACAATGATCGTCCCGAATAACAAAAAACCAATATATTCATAATGATTCAGTACAAATTCTTATCTATTATTCCACAATGCCGTACGAAAATATATGTCCATAATGTACTTTCTGTCTACCTGAACTGTAGATTTCTTACCAACACCCACTTGGACAAGCACAAGTATTTCGACTGGTTTTGTAGTTTTTTGAAACTACGGGGACCACTATTATGCGGATTCACATGCATCAAAATTCAGTGTCTCGTAAAAAAACTTTTGTGGTAATTTAAATCTCCAAATGCCTCTAATTTAATCACAAAAACGTCAATGTGTGTACTTGATGTAAATTATCGCATACGATTACAATCCGGAAGGACGATTAGGCATGGTCTACAATCTACATTGTTCAATCTTTGTAGAACAGTTTTCAGGGTCATAAGGCTTGGCACAGATTAGTTTTAGCTTATCTAATAATAATGGTACAAATGTATAGAAAATGCGCTGCCAATACTTCTAAGGTCAGACTTTTTTTTTTAACGTAGAGAAATGCTGTGACGCATTCCGCAGGGGTTGGGGCTCCCACTGCGGATATGAGGGACTCACTGCGGCTGGCTGCAGCCCTACCCACTAAAACTCTATAATGCTCCTCGACACGCTGGACTGAGTACCACCGGTACTCGTGTCGAGCCGGAGTAAATGCAACATGGCTTCCGCAACATCTTAGATCATGCTAAGGTATTATTGTAGACCACTCTCATAGAAAATTCAGAGTAGGATTACTTGATATTTCAAGATTTTCGATAAAAGAACTTTTTTTAGAAAAACTTTTTTTTAATACATATTAAAAAAAAGTTTTATCGAAAATCAAATCGATAAGTACTCATATGTGCATATTCTGCTGCGTGCCTTTTTAGCTCTACTGTCTTACTATTATCGATATAATATGTTATGCTATAACGATTTGCTATAGGCCCTAGAATATATGTCATTGTCAGTAAAAATACATTTTTATTAGCGCTGTTTCTAATCTCTATGTTAACGCAAGGGAAAGTTTTTGCGAAAAGTGATAACTTACTTTTCCAATTTAGCAATACAATAAAACGTTTAACACAGTTAAGTGGCATAAATTATTTATTTAAAGCTGTGCCAGCAAAAAGTGGAACCAGATAAGGAGCAAGCGAGGACTGCTCAGAGAAATCGCCACTTTCTCCACACGCTCAAAATATTTTAATTGTTTATTTGTATACCAGATGACGCTAGTCACTTTTTTGCCTCAAAATTCGTTTATCGTGTGCGAATCCTACATTTTCCGAGATAAAAAATATGTAACCTACGGTGAAAGCTCCGAACAATAGAGCACGCACTACACACGTAGCCGCCGACGCCGCGCCACCGTCATTTGTCGTCAACAATTTGTTGGCGGGCTAGGTCTAGGCAAAAAAATAAGTCAACGACTTAGTAGAGCACTTTAGACAAGAACAATAGGGGAGCCGTAAATGACTTTAAAAAAATACCGTCTAAACAACGAGTTTGATAATCTCGTATGGTTCGTAGACTAAGTGTTAACTCTATTTAATAAAGTAAATTGAAAGTCACCTTCTAAGAAGATTTAAAGATGGAACAAAAAATAAGACTTTCAAAAACAAATTTTCCTCAAGCTAAAGTTAGAGACAAAACAATGACAGTCTTAAACAAATTTTCCTTCTGCTAAAAAGGTTATATCCTATAAATACCTAGATATTTGTAGGTCCACCCTCTTATTATTGTTTTTAGATGTGCAATGCTGATACAACAAAATATTACACATTATTACCTACACACATTACACAGTCTTTCATACTAGCTTACATTTTTTTATTTTCAGTAAAATCATAGAGGAATTATAATGGTCTATGGTAAAATTAACAAAAAAGTGTGAATACTATATGACGATTGGTTTGGAGTTGGAAACAAACTTTTAGAATTAAAATACAAAAATATACATATTTTTTAAATTTATGTATTTGTGTTTATGGCGATTTTTACTTTACCAATAAAATCGAAAACTTAGCATAAATGTGTAGAGCCCTGTTAGAGGCGGTCTTCATCATTAAAAGGATAGATATTTTTTTATGATAATTAGGGGCCAAGCGAGCGTTACCTGATGGAAAGCAACTGCCGTCGCCCATGGACAATCGTGACATCCGAAGAGTCGCAAGTGCGTCCGGCTTTTATGAGGGAATGGGAATAGGGGTAGGGGGATTTTCCATTTCCAGTTTTCTATGAGGCCATGGTATCACTCCGGTCGCGCTGTACCATTCGTGCCGAAGCATGGCTCTCTCACGGCAATGAGCATTCGTATTATGTACTTGAGATCAAAAAATGTATAATTGGTACACGCCTCCACCGGGGTTTGAACCTGCACCCTCTCGAGTGCGAACCAAAGGTCTTACCTATTAGGCTACGGACGCTCTATAAATAAGAACCACTAAGTTGGTAGCTAAAGTGGCTTTATTAAGGGTTCCGCACAAAAATACTGAATTAAATTTTTTAATAAGCCACTGGCTACGCCCTTTTGGTAAACTAACACACTATTAAAAAAATGTGGTTTGAGCCGCTCTGGTTCTAGTAGCCTCAACTCAACACTAATTCTCACCTAGTTGATAGTAAAAATTATTATTAGGGCCTGTTTCACCGCTTACTGATAAAATTTTTTGACTGCCTACAACTTTTCTGACAGATTTTCCATACATCTGTCAAAAAAAGTTGTGGATAGACTATGCGACACTTATCAGTAAGCGGTTAAATAGGCCCTTAGTAATTGATGTATGATGATAACAGAAATATACTGGCTTTACCCTTTTTGAGGTTTTACCAAAATTAAATAATATTATATGTACACACTTTTTAGCGTAAAAACACATTTTGCGTTTGGAATTTAGTCGCATATTTCTGAGAACACCGTGTTTATGCAGTGGCATAACTCTGACATTTGGCGTAAAAATTGACATGCTTCTGACATACTAGCTGTACAATCAATATAACTAAAATGATCACAGCCATGAAAATCAAGCGATATGATGATGAACAGTCATATGATTCATGCACTAAAAAATATTTTAGTCAACGCAAGTAAGCTTACAACGCAAATGACTTACTCTTTTACTACTAGGTACCTATGTAGTGTTAGGGTATGAATTAACGCTCTGCACCAAAAACGCCAGACAGAACCTAAGTAGCTCTTAGCCAAGATCCTTTGAAATTTGGCTAGGACAAGTACGGAGTATCAAAGGGTTGTCCTGAAAACCTGAAAAATGCCAATGTTGTCAAATGTCATCAAGTTCCCCTGTTCGTTTGGTCTAGTTTCATAAAAAACGTGTGATGAGTAATCTCCAGGCCGGCACGTCAATATTTACGTGCGGCGGGTGACGGACGCGCCAGTCGGCGAACATCCGCACGCGCGCGTGCTTCCTTGCCCTTGTGTGTCGCTATTGTGAGAAAAAAAAGGTTTATTTTTTAATTGGTATGTATTTTGCTGATTTGTGGTGGGTGGGTCTTTTTTTTTAATTTAGAACTGTGAAAAACATAAAGTTGACATCTGGGGTAGGTGCCTAACTGAAGACCTAAACATAATTTAAATTATCAGGCGATCTACGACGAATGTTGATGATGATTTACTATAGTTAGAGAATGTATCATATTGTGACGATTTAAACATAAAACCTGCACAAAAATTGTTTTTTTTTTAATTTGGACTTAATTCAGATCAGCTAAATATTATGCTATCTTTTGTCCGAAGCAGAGCCTCGCTGGCATGAAATTTGTAAGTCGCATAAAATAACCTTTCTGGTAGATTTTTTACACCTCGTGTTCAAAAAAAAAAACAAATATCTTACAGAAACCTATTTTTTGGAAAATACAGCATAATTATGTTACTCGTGGATAACGTAGCTTTTGTATGGTAAAATAATTTTATACAAAACTTTTCTTACGTACGTACGCACTTTTTTTTACATAAAGTGAGTACCTACTACCTACTGACATTATATTATTATCATTTTATTATTGTTATAATTTCTGTTTTTTGCTCTTGATTCATCTATGTTTCGCCAACGCAAGACATAAACTTTATACGACCTTTCTATTCAACGCGAATGAATTTATAAGAGTACTAATATATAAAAGTGGTCTAACAGCGTAATAATTTTTTAATAATATGCATAATATTATAAAAAAGTTACATATTTTAATTATTTCATTGTGTATATTTTTTTATCATCGAAATTGCGAAAATATTTTTTAAACGAAAATAAACCTTATTTCAATTCATGGCTAGCGTTCCTTTATTATTTTTAATTATTATCGTATTCTTAGGCCTCGAAAACGTTAACTAGAGTAATTTTATAATAGCAATCGCGTGATGGCGTAGAGTACATAATAACGTATTAAAATAGGTGTATAAACACTATAGGATACATTAGGTATTGTGCAAAAATATATTAAAATAATTGCGCACCTCGACAGGAGCACAATATTTTGTTATATCTCCTAATTTTAAAGAGGCAAGACAATTATGTATAAACATATTGTCCTACTTGGCTTTATAATCTAAGTCATGTCCCCTTGAAAAAAAATCATCGGAATCGGTTCAGTCGTTTTAAGGTGTCTGGTTTCAGAAAACCTCTTAAATTATTGGGTTTTACTGTTAATTGTTTATTGAAATGAAACCGTGCAAATCATGGCTTAAAATTTAATTATGGTGTTAATTTTCAGTTTGTAAAGGACTCGTCACGGTTTTAACGATGATTGACTAAAACAGAACGCTTTCCAGGTTTCCATAAAGGCTTTAACAATAAGACGTAACTCGCGGTCTTTTCACCACGTAACGGACAAAAATCCCGTTTTCCTCGAACCTATTGATGTTGAACGTGATTGTTTTTTATTGCCAAAATGCTCCAAAGCTTCGGGAATTTACATAAAATGTAAATCAACTAAGTCACTAACAATAAAGTGACTTGAAATACATTGATATACCATAGACCAATTATTTTATATTATATGGTATAATTTCTCTATGGTATATTATTGGTATAATTTTTGTTCAAGTTGCACGTTGTTTTAGATACGGTCTTAAAAAAAAATTAATTCAATGAGTTCGAATACATGACGTAGATGTTTCAAACATCGAATATGTCACATAAGCGCGGGGGGAGGGGTTATTCTGATGAATAAGACCGCAGAAGTTACGCAGTTTTGTGCCTACACTCGAATGTATGCAGACTCTATTATAACGAAGGGATAAAATAAAACAAAGATTTTTACTAAGTTAGGAAAGAATAAAAATATGTAATATCATTAATTTATTGTTTTAAGTAGTAATAGTTTTATAAGTATGTAGCTAAAAATTCTATTAGTAATGTAATAGACGACTTAACTTATTTAAATAACCTCGTGTTTTTATTCAATAGTAAAATTAGTAAAAACTAAATATTACAAAAATTCAAACTCGTCTAGGTGATTAGGGACTTTGTTCTACGGCCTACATTTCACTCTGAATGTACTTACTCAATGAGAAAAGATGTAAAAATACGCGAAGTAATTGAATGTTGGAATTTTATTTATAAATAACAAAATAATAATATTTACCGATGAAAACATATTCCGTTATATTTTTCCGTGTTCCTTGAACTATTCTTGCAGTGTCCCAACACACAAGAAGGCATTTTTCGTGACTTGTTTTGTCGAATGTTTGGTGCGCTAGTGTGCGGAAAGCTAGAGTACGACTGAGAGCACTACGGTGCGTACACACACGCAGGGCACACCTCAGAAAAAGAAATTAATTAAGTCATTGAGATCAATATACCATAGACGCTAAGAAATGGCACGAGACATTTCTTATACTTTCGTATGTCTACTGACGCCAAGCTAACTCTGCTGGCCGATTTTATGCATGATATCCTTCCTAGTCGTCAGCCCACTCTGTCAATTTATTCCAACAATGTTCTGTCAGTTTGTCTACTGACGCCATTCTAACCCGATGATTGCTGGCTAATCTTCATGCATGAAATTCGGTGCAGATATCCTTCCCAGCGGTCAGCCTACTGATACTGGTAAGACAAATTATTAGCACATTAACGCTTGTTATCGCTAGTGACTGAGTAATTCCTGTGGGATTTCATTTTGTGAAGCAGCTAGGGTGTATAATCGATTTCTGGGGCGTATAACTCTTTTTGTTCTCAAAATGAGTCGTGAAAAGTAAATAGCCGTGATATTGATTCTAAGTGAAAAATTAAAATAGAAACGGTTAATTTTTTCCTTCATGATCGAATGGGTTATAGCACTTACAAGTGGCGTAGCTACCTCGGGTGGCACTCGGTGCGGAAGCAGGGATTGTCACCCATTCACAATGATGTAACCGCCCTTCATTTACACAAATGTTTTAAGTGTGTGGGGATAATTCAGAAAGATTTTTTTTTATTAATAAAAAAGCACCACGTCTTTACGTCCTTTTTCCTGTGTTTTATATTCCGACTATCGTGTCGATTACGATCTCGTAAACGACATCGTACAATAATCGTAGGAAATAGTTGTATAAGCGACTTAATTTTTTATTGCAACTTATTGCTACTTTTTATTTTATTGTTCGCATTGTTATAAAAATGAATCACCACAATCCACTCCCACCGCTCCTCATATCTACGCCACTGTTACAAATATTAATAATTCTAAAGATTATCTGATTAAGATGTAATTTGGCATGGTCGTATCGAAATAATTTGAAAGGTGGAAAGGAAAGATGGGATACTATTTGGTGCAGTAAAATGTGAAAATGGCGAACGTATTGCAGTCCATTGATATTCGCTACTCCATAACGAATGTCATTATATGCGTGTTTGTATTAACATACAAAAAAAAAATACAAACAGCCGAACGTAGAACCTATTCGTTTTTTGGAAGTCAGTTAAAAACATACCTAATACACCGACTATCCAAGGGCGTATACCGCGGCCGCGTGCTTGTGAAAAGGCGACAGTGTAAGTGTAGAGACTTCATAGAATCGTTACCGTCATAACTGTGATAGAAAATAGCGAAATCACGACACAGATGGAAAATTCAACGTGACGTCATTTGCCTTATAGTTTTACAAAACACCGCAAAATATCTCAATTGATATGTTAATAATAAAATAACTAAATATTTTTTTATTAATATATATGATAATAATAACTATTATGAAACTATATCTATGTGTTGCTATTAGTAATCAAGCCTTTTTGGAATTTAACGTAGGTGACTCAAAAAAGTAATTTTTATGAGACATTTTTATAGTCCAAAGCAGTGAATAAAAATTTAAATTATGTGAAGATTAGAAGTTTCTAAAAGTAAATAAGTCATAAGCATCTTTTTAAATTAATAATAAATTACAACAAATTAGCGGTCAAATCAAACTACTTTCCATTGTAAAATTAAGGTTTTAATTTTGGAATAGGGATTAAAGTAATCTAATATTTTAGGATTTCAAAGTTTCGATCGAAAGCACGCACTGCGGTGTCGTTGATGTGTTTTGATCCGTCTGTTGCTATGTAATACAAGTTTCCGAGTTTGTACCTTGGAGTTTTTGAAATAGTATTTATAATCATTATTAGAAAAGACAAAATAGCTACGAATGAGAAGAAAAATGTGGCAAAATAGTTTGGTCGCTTTAAATGTTTGTTTACGTTTACGTTTATCGTTATATGTTACGTTTATGGGTATCGTTTACGATTATTACATAAACCAATCAGCAGAGCACTTCAGATCGGGAATGACCTACATCTGGACATTTAGTCCCTATTCCGTAAACCTTTTAACTAAGTTAAAGGTCCCTTAAAATTGAGTGGTCTAATGAGTACGAACTAAAGAAGTATGAACCAAAATCAAAATATTTTTTTGAGTAAATTTGAATCAAATGTTTTTAGAATGTCAACATTAGGGATTGCAACCCCGCACCGCAAGATCCCGCAGCTCCGTGGACGATAACCACTATCCCACGACCCATAAGACCAACAACGCCACTATTTATCAATCAATAGTTTACTACAATAAAAGCATATCATACACACTACATAACAATTTCAAAGCTCCAGACTCTGGAGAACTTAATGAAATGTGTATGAGCCCATAATATAGTAAACCCAATAACCAACAAACTACAAGCCGTGCGAGAGGAACCGGCGTAAGAAACTCGCACGGGGCCACCTTTTACCAAAAAGGATGGGAAAATTTATCTTTTTAAAAAATGTGTCACAATTTTTTAACTTAAAAATTACATCTATACAAAAGCTTGCAATATTATTTAAATTAACATAGAAGCAGCCTGTCAGCATGTTTGTCCAAGGGTGTGTTATCATTTAAAAAATCTATTACCTTATAGACCTTTGCATACAAACTCTCCTTAACAACTTTTTTAAAATTATTAACTGAAACATTTCGAACGTTTTCTGGGATTTGATTATACGGAATGAAAATAAAGTTAAGTCGTACCTATTATGTAAGCTCATAGTACCGTTGTTGCTGATGGCTGACAGCTGAGGACTCGATAACTCGTTTCAAGGTCAACCAACTGTAGTTCAATAGAAAAGCTACACGCGAATATCTCGGTTTTCACCGCAAATATTTAAGACATCTTTAATCTGAAATGACCACCTCTGTGGCTCGGTTGGTAAGCGCGTTAGTAGCTTAAGCTGGGAGTCACGGGTTCAAATCCCGCCGAGGGAACAAAAAAGTTTTTCCTTGTTCCTAGGTCTTGGATGTATTAAATTTGTGTATCATATTATAATAAAAATGTTAAAAGTATTAAACATATTTCCGTTGTCTGGTACCCGTAATACAAGTCCATCGGGTACTTGGCACGGGGCCAGACTGACGTGATGTGTAAAAAAAACTAATCGTAGGAACAATAAATTTAGGGGGAGTGTTCTACGCATGACGAAGTTATTTGAATTATAAGTAAGAATTTTTCAAATTTGTCTCCTAAGAGGGGTTTAAGTTAGTATTGGAGAACACGATTCCGTGGTCCGATCTGATTCAAAATTTGCAAAAACATCATTGAAGATTGGGTTCATAGTAGTGCTTAGGATATCCATACTAATATTATCAATGCGAAAGTGTATTTGTCTGTCTGTTTGTTGCCTCTTCACGTCCAAACCGTTGAACCGATTTTGCTGGAATTTGGTATGGAGGCACTTAGAGTCCCGGCAAAAGACATAAGACACTTTTATTCCGAAAAAATGTACGGTTCCCGCGCGATAAATGAATTTTGGCACAACGGAGTTGCGGGCTTCATCTAGTCATAATATACAATTTATATCACTACTTTTAGTGTTTTTAGTCGTTAATGTTTTAAAAGTTACTCAAACAATTTATTTGATGCCCCACGCATTTAAGGAATATCAGATCTCTCATCACACATTTATTACAGAACTGTTTTTTTTTTGGAAGTTTAATGATTTTTTCGTTATTGCAGGCACTACAGAGACACACACACGCACAGACATGATAAGGGGGCCAGAGGTAAGATACCATTCGCTTATAATATGAACTCTGATTTATACAGAATGTAACAAAAGTAAACGGATCGTCTGTGTCTATGATATAGAGCATGTAGTGTAAATAGCAGAAAGCGAAAAAACTTTTTTGTAATTTATATGTCCAAGCGCCCGAGCGACATGTGTTTGCCCATAAATAATCACATTTTTTTTTTGTTTCAACGCTGCTACATGCACTGTGAAATCTCAGGAACACATACGATCCTTAAAGTTTTGTCATTTATTTTTCAACACTGTGTAGACTATCAAAAGTTGTATTTTCTAAGCATCATGAGCGAAGTCTGTTGATACAGAGATTTAAAAAATGACAATTTAAATTAAATGATAGCTTCAATTGTTAAAAGGTCATGACAATCAGGTACGAATAAACCTGTTTAAAAAGCTAAGCACTGCTGGAAAACATTTTAGTATTAAAGAATATTTTTTGTACATTAAAATCGGCACGTGTTAAATAATTTTAATTGCTAATTTAAATGTTGTTCGACACACATTCTCTTCGAACATCGTTATTTGCACGAGAAATAAATATTACTAGAGGTCGCCCTGTGGTCGGGATTCGACCTTAAATATTTAAATCCATCGTGAAGAGGAGATACAAAAATATAATCTATTCTTAGACTTAAATTTGACAAAGGTCTCGTTAACAGGTCATTAAAATTATTATATTATCGTGTCATGTCAAAATAGTGTGCGTGTTGTAGTGTGCGTAGCGATTTATGTATTAAAATTAAGCAAAATAAAAGCTTATTTTAAAATAATATTGGTATTCCACGCTCCTCTTCCATACCAACTGTAACTGGGAGAAATTTCATACTTTTACCTCTACGCTTCTTTCGTAAAAAATGGTACAAAGTTTTCCGCTTGCGTATTAATAATACTACATGATCCCCGCAACTCCGTTTTGTTTATCGCGCGGGAAACGTATTTCTTCCGGGAAGAATAAAAAAATATATATCTTATGTCCTTCCTCGGGTTCTAAAGTATTTCTATACCAAATTCTAGCAAAATGCCTTGTGACAGTCATACACACTTTCGCATTGATAATATACCAATAGAAGTATGGATTTCCATATCTAATTTGATCAAAATTAGTTAAATTATAAATCAAAGGCAGTGAAGCCCGAGGAGGCTGTGAGATATGGTACAGCAACTAAGTTATGTACGTTGGCATATTATAATATGTCTTGATGATCTCAACATTTTGATAGCGCGATGCAGAACTGATGCTACAATGTAAGAAACAGAAAAAAACTCTTTCACGTGTCAAGTTTGGATAGCTTTTGCACGCATGTGTGTGTTAATACATTATGACACGGATAATAAAAACGTACAAACACATACCTACCTAGGTATATTATTCTTACATAACATTATAAACAAAAACTACAAGTTTGAATACTGCGGTTTTGTGGTTAGGTTTGTTTTAAAAAAGTTTTTCTTAATTGTGTTGTATAATTTGCATTAGACATACATGTTTTATCAATTGTTGTTTTATATCTTAGTTTAATTGTAAATGCGTCATCGGGGAAAATACAAAGCAAAGATTTTTGAAGAAAATGCAATTCCCATTAAAGTTTTGAACGTCAAGCTTTAGTGCGTTATTATTTTTGATCGATGGTGTAATAGCGGGTAATACTGGGGAAGCCCGAGACCAATAGAAACCTGTGACGCCCACTAAGGTGAAGTTTCACTAGAAATTATGCGCGGTTTTCTCTGTATATTCATTTGCATGAATAATAAATGGGGCCGGTATACAAGGTCAAGCTTCAAGACCGGTAAGTAAAGTATCTCTATCCCAAATTTTTTCAAAATCGGTTCATAGGTTTGGGCGTGCATTTGCCCATACAAGCCAAAAAGCCAACGCGGGAGTTTGCCCATACAAGTCACAATTTTTTTCGCTTTAAACGCTGCCGCTTTCACAGTAAACTCTATATCAGGGACACAAACGATCCCTAAAGTTTTATTACTTCTTTTTGTTACACCCTGTAAATGTAAGTAGGTAAGGGATCGCATATTATAACATCGTGGTTCTCAGTGACAATTTTTTTGATAATAATAATATTATGATTATGGTATATTTTTTTCTATATTTGAATATGAGCCTATTGACTAAGTATACCTATACTACCGAGTACTGATCTCATGATAAATCTTATATAGGTATAAGGTAAGCTTGGTTATTCCCAGCAACATCCGTGTCATTAAGCATTGAGTAAAAAAATCTAATCTTCACGTAATCTAAGTAAAGATCACGGTCATTATTTTATCGGTTTTCTCATTATTTATTTACGTTTTGTATGAATTATTTAAATAGTATGTTAATAGTCCGCGGACTAGTGCAGAGTTGTAACAGACATACACATTAATATTTTACTGTTTAATATGAACCAAGAATTAAGGGAACTGGGGGGTTATTATGACCTCTTATTCCCAGCCAAGTTCCAGCCAGTCAGCAGTAACGTGTCACTAAATACGTGAAGTTTGAGTTTCCCTAATGTCACCAATATGTTCAAAATTCATTCATAGACAACCAAACTAGTATAATTCAGTAATTATTCTAATAAGACGTTGTAATACGAAAAAAGTACAAGGCAAATGTTGGCCGTATATTGAATTGCCTGGAACCATACAGGTTTGTAATGGTCATAATAGCTCCCCTGTTTTGTTAGTTACCTGCTATCACACTTAATCGCATACTAGCTGTTGCCCACGACTAAGTTGGCGTGAAACTTTATAAATTATTCCGTTTTTACGTCCTTTTTTGATTACTGCTCGACGTCTATTGGTCGTAACTCGTAGACTATAGCCCTGTTATATATAATCTATAGCCTTATCGATAAATGGACTACCCAAAATAAGAATGATTTTTAAATTCCGCGAAGTAGTTCCTGAGATTAGCGCGTTCAAACAAACAAACTCTCCAGCTTTATATTATTCGCGTAAAAATATATAAATTATCCCGTTTTTACATTTTTTTTTGATGACTGCTCGATTCCTGTTAGTCGTAGCGTGATGTTATATAGCCTTCCTCGATAAATGGACGAGCGCGTTTAAATAAACTCTTTAGTTATAACAGTATAATTAAAAAATTCTGAGTTGGGCAGAATGTAACAAGACGTTTTGCTAATCCATTTATTATTATGACTATTTTGGATTGACGCAAAATCATGATAGACCTAATGTCTGGACCTAGACCTCTGTAATAACCGTATCTGATACCTAATTAGAAGTCGCCCTATAAATCATGTCACCACATCATCATGTCATGTCATTTCGCAACATCTCAAGTTCATTATCATTAGATCGATTGACTTCTTACTTGTGCGGTCGAATACCTTTGTTATTATCTGTCAATTATAAAATCAACAATGCAATTACTATTGTTAAGAAATATAGGCTTATTGATTCACAATAAGTTCTAGTAATTGATGTGAAGCGTTTTGTCCCTTGTATAATGGTTTTTATTAAACGATGCAATGCTCCGGCGGGGTAATTCATATCGTCACTGGGAAAGCAGAAATACCTCCACACGGTTTTATCTTCTTTTGTGCAAGTAATTTTGCCTTTTCAGTGACGAATTATAAGCGCCTTGAGAAAATGCTAGTAGATCAAATTGTAGAGTATTTTTTGGTATACTTTTTTTCATTAGGTAGGTAAAGAACGGGTTATATTTACAAGGTTTTTACGTAGCAAAATTTGTTATCGTTTTATACTGTAGGAACCGTGCGTATTAAAATTTTATATAATATTAGAGGCTTAATTTTGAAATGTACTTTTTAAGCTTAATTAATTGACCTTAAAATATTGTACCAAAATCCATAGCAATGTGTTGCTTTATTGGAAATAGCCATTTTAGCGAAAATGAGATTGAGTTTTTATTGTGAGTGGGAGTGAGTGCGAGCCTCTTATGCCGGTTCTTCGACTCGCACGGCTAGCTCCTTAACCGGTACACCGGTAAGTGGCAAGTTAACATGTAGACATTTGATTCAGATTTACTTAAAAATAAATATTTTCTGTTCCAGTCATGCGTCTGCCCGATCCAGGAGGTGGGGCCGGCAGTGACCTGGGAGTCGGCCTGCTACACCTCGACCGTGGTGGTGTTCATGAGCATCCTGGAGTCGTACCTCAACGGTCGCTGCGATCTGGCTGACCCGTGCAATAGGGTCAAGAACGCTGATGTCCTGGATGACGCGTACGACTTTATAGTGGCTGGTGGCGGCACGTCTGGAGCGGTGGTCGCCGGCAGGCTGTCGGAGAATCCACAGTGGAAGGTATGTGGCAATGATAAGGGACCATCCATAAAGTACGTCACACCGAAAGGGGAGGGGGGAGGAGGTAGACAATGAGTGACATGGTGTGAAAGGGGACGGTGGGGTCCTTAGTCTTCTACTCTCTTGTTGCGGGATTTTTCGGCGGCCCTAACTTCAATTCTAATTTCGAATAAATAAAAAAAAAATCTGTCATTCCATCGTACGTGTAAAGCACTTTTTCATAATCGACGAATACAGACGATGACAGCATGCACGATTATGTCAAAGGCATACTCGCCTCTGTCCGCCGAAATTTGTCAGGATTCGCTTTTGATGGGCGAGTTGACAAAGTACTACAACCGATTATGTGGACGCTTGCTCGATGATCGCGCTGATTAACGAACAATGAACTTCGGCGATAATGTGAGGCTGCAATCTCCTGATGGATGCTCTAGATGTTGTGTGATTTGTAGGAATTTTAAAAACAGTAAAGTTAACTTCCTATAAAATGTTTCATAGTATAGTACCCCGGCAGGGTCACCATGCAATGTGCAGGCTTGGAGAGACTAATGAAAGGGATGTTATTCCGCTCTAATTATTTTTAGTAACTAATTTGCGAACTAATTAACGGTACAATCCTAAGGAGGTGACACACACTACAATTGTCATAAATCATAATGTGATAATGATGATGATCGGAAGATTTATATAATGGGTGTTCATATAATTGCTTAGTAAGAATCATTGATTCTTCGCAAATTAAAGTGTGCAGTATATTTCATATCAGAGAATTCATGACTAATATCAATAGCAGTCATGAATTCTCTGATATTCAATATTTTATAAAATATATGTTATTTAAAATTTACACCTCCACCATGAACCTCCTATAACTAACAGCTTTAAAATATAATGTACTTTAAATTTATAGGCAGTTTTTGGCGGATATAATTTGGTCGTGGTGCGTCAAGCGCAGTCTACAGATAACGAATGACATTGACAGGGCCAACGTTAGCCTTACCAGAGCCCTGGGCAGGATTCCTACAGCGCCCACTAATTAATACGGAAATAAATCGACCACCCCTTTATAAGACGTACGGCACAACATTTTATCCGGTGTCTCGGGTGGTCGTCTAGCACCGCCCCTTAACGCTGCTAATGAAAATTTATTTGACATAACCCAACCAAATTACGTAGATCAGCTTCTTGACTGTAAAGCGTTTTTTTTAAATAAAACACTTTTCCTCTTGTTATACTTTGATGACATATATAATGGAACAGACATTCTGCAAATAAACTGACCTGCAAGGTATATATACATAAATTTCTTTCTCTCTAACCGTTAACTTTTCGGCCCGCTTGTCCTTAAAAAAACTCTTTACTTACCAGGTACTGCTAATAGAAGCGGGCGGTGACGAGCCGACGCCGTCGTCGGTGCCGGCGTTCGTGACGGCGTACTGGGGCCGCAACGACACGGACTGGAACTACGTCACTGTGCCGCAGGAGCGGGCCTGCCTCTCCAGCGGCGGCGTATGTCCTTGGCCACGAGGGAAGATGCTGGGTGAGTAGACATTCGACAGCAACAGGCGTTTAATAGCTGTAGTAGTAGATCACCCTTAATTTCCAATTAACAAACACTATGGGTTGAAAGAAAATAATTTAATGACATGGAATTAAAAAAAAAGATATTATATATGAGGTTTTGAGCCAAGCTACGGCGCTTTGCGCCAGGGCCGGCGAAAACACTGCCCAGGCGCCACTTTGGCGTGCGGCGCTCTATTTTACCTGGCGCCCCGGCAGTCGCCTTTCCCCTAATGCCGCTAATGCACAGTGCTTATCCAGTGACACTACCGTCATCTCAATCCCCAGGCGGCTGTTCCACGATCAACGGCATGATGTACATGCGCGGCAACCCGGCCGACTACGACGGCTGGGCGGTGAACGGCGCGGCGGGCTGGTCGTGGTTCGAGGTGCTGCCGTACTTCCTCCGCAGCGAGGACAACAAGGAGATCGGTAGGGGCATCTCCGGCAACTACCACACTAAAGGAGGACCTATGCCTGTGCAGAAGGTGAGCTCCTCTATATACCTTATAGGCAGGGAAAATAATTTTCAATTAAAAAATTAGCCAAGTGCGAGTTGGACTCGCCCATCGGACCAGGGGGCCAATTCACTCTGTGTGTATTCACAGCGCTTCACACTCGAAATATTTCGTCCTTTTCATAAAATATTTCGAGCGTGTGACGCGTGATGTAGATAAATTTTAGCAGCATCTATTATCAAAAGAAAGAGAATAAAAAAAACAAGTTTGATGAATGAAAGATCAATATATAATCTGTGAAAATGTTAACTCTCTAGCTATAACCGTTCTTGCGATACTGTATGTAGCCAGACAATCGAACAGATATCGAAGTGTAGGATTGTTGAAGAAGTAGGTAAGTTACAAGGTTTGTTCGAATGATATAAGTATGAAAAATATAAATATCGATTTCATGTTATAAAATATTAGTTATCCACTTCATCGACTTACGTCTTCAATTCAGTATATAACGTTTTTACTTTACGTAGTAGCCGCCAGTTACGACGCAAAGTAAAAAAAAACATAGCATACGGCACGTACCTAGTTAGTAAAAATATAATAAGCGAATTTCAGGTACCTCTCTACTAGCGAAAAATGTATTTTTGGGTAGGTAAAAATATTTTAATCTTATCCTAAACAAAGGCATGTGATTAAACATTATGTAATACGTCAGCTTGTGGTTTTATCCATATCAATCAAGTATGTTTTTCGACGCACAAAAAAAATTTATAGAGGTAAAAACGCGAACGTTAGGAGGTAAACGCAAAAAATAACACAAGATACATCCAATAGATAAGAAATTATATCCAAATTACTGTATAATTAAGTGATAATTTGCTACAAACAATAAAAACTTACGACAGACTATAAGAAACAATATTATAAGCTCGATTTCCTTATTGCTCGACTACGTCGCTATTTGCTACAAAGTAGGAGTTCTGAAATTGTTCTTGGGCAAACATATCTAGATTGACAATCTTGCATCAGGCATACATTGTTTTTAAGCGTGGTTAGGTATGGTAGGTATCTGAAAGTACTGCTAGAATTATTAAATACGTTTGGTAATTTAATATGAAAATGTGGAGCTTCCACACAGGGCCGCCGTTGCCCCGACCAGTGCCTTGGGAAAAATTTCTCCAGCTCAGCCCTTCCCCCCGGATTTAAATTCAAAAACATGAAAAAATTGTTCAGGTGCCCCTTCGTCGTCCCTTTAATGTAAAAGTTATGATTTTTTATGCTGCATTACTTTATTTTTATTAATATGATTTTTTTTATTCTAAGAGAAAAGAAAAAAAAGGACTTTATCGTTTTAATATGAAATAAGAGCTGAATAGATTGGAATAAAACTAAGAACACAGAGACTGTAGTAGACCATCATAATGTAGAGCTTTCGTGCGTTTTTAGTTTGGGGATATTTTAATGTTGCCTTTACCTATCATGAATCAAATATGCACCAAGTCTTAGCTCCTCATTTTTTTAAATTGCTTAAATATATTTAATTTTATTCTAGTTCCGCTACGCCCCGCGTTTCGCTCACGACGTGGTGTCAGCCGGCATCGAGCTCGGCTTCCCCCCCACCAGCGACCTGAACGGGGAGACCTCCACCGGCTTCACCATCGCACAGACATTCAATGAGTAAGTGGATTACGGGATGAAGGAACCCTTAAAATGCTGGAGACAGAAAGAAAACAGCATGACTAAAGTTAATGCTACTTGCGACTTATTGAGACTCTAGTATATTATCTCTATATACAAAAGTTAGAGCATGTCGAGATCCACCTTTTTAGGGATCTACCTGTTTCACCGCTTACAGATAGTCTATTTATTTGACAGACACAACTTTATTTAACAGACGTTATATGGAGAATCTGTCAAAAAATTTGTGGATGGCCTAACAGAAACTTTAACAGTAAGCGGTGAAATAACCCCTAAGTGTTTATTCGTTGTTTAAGAGTACAATTGTTATTATAAAATAGGACGAAAAATATATCATAAGTAAGTCCATCTCCTCTAACAACTATTGTAAACTATAAAATATTTTACACGCACAAACTAATAGATATCTTATGGTTTTGCGCCATCTAATAAAATAATATGATTAGATCCAAGTAGGCAAATATGCGACCTTGAGTGCAGCAGATAATAATCCGTTTATATTTTTTACAGTGGCGGATCAAGATACAGCACAGCTCGTGGGTTCCTCCGTCCGGCGGCTAAGCGTCGGAACCTGCACGTGCTGCTGAACGCCCACGTGGCCAGGGTGGTCATTGACCCCGCCAGCAAGAGGGTCACGGGGGTGGAGTACATTAAAAATGGTTTGAAGAACATTGTGGGAGTTAAGAAAGAGGTAGGACAGTAATTTTATAGAACTCTATTGTAAATTGACGAAAAGTTAAAGTGTAAGGAATTGGCAGATGTAAGTATTAAGAAAATGACGATGAAAACTTAAAAAAAAATTACAGACTTATTGAAAACCACTCGATATCAAAAAACTTAAATCATTGACATTATGAAATCTCAATTGGTTAGCATTGGCACAACACATAGACTTAACACAATTATACACGTAATTAAAAAATATTTTTTAATTTCTTTTCTATTTCTACTTTCAGGCTATCCTATCAGCGGGCGCATTAAACTCTCCGCAAATCCTGCTTCTCTCTGGAGTAGGGCCGAAGGAAACCCTGGACAGGTTCAACATCCCTGTGATCAAGGATCTACCTGGTGTGGGTCAGAATCTACAGAACCACGTGGGAGTGGGGCTGGAGTTCACCCTGAACAAGGAGCCCGATGTACCGGAGCTGTCGTGGCAGAGCGCCATAGATTACCTGCTCACTAGAAACGGACCCTTGTCTGGCACGGGTCTTTCTCAGGTGAGCACAAAACAACTTTATGGAGTTCCATGACTGAATTTCTGTGATAGGTATTCCGCCTTCTCCCACACAGAAGAATTAAGATAAAGATGTTATGTAATTATTTTTCCTGCGTGCATGTGCATTAAATTTCTCAAAACGAATGGACCGATTTTGTTGAATTTATTAGTGTTCGAGGGGGCTGGCAGGGCAACGTCTTTTATAATAATTCTAGCGGAATCGACTGACGTTGACTTGCTTGGCTCATTTGTAAATTCTAAACCATTCTCAAGTTCCCTTGAACAGACCCACAAAAAATTATCTAAATCGGTCAGGTAATAAATACACGCACACAAGAATTATATATATTAAGACTGAACGGTATATCCAGTTGACTGGCAAGGTGAACTCACGTCTGGCGCCGGCGGGCGGACGGTCCCCGGATATACAGATGTACTTCAGCGGCTACCACGCCGGCTGCGGGGACGGCACCTTCGGCACCGACTTTGAAGACAAGAGGACCGTGTCGTGAGTAGTGCTTTCATTAAAAGATCCAGATTCATTCACGCATCTTTAGAAAACCTTTAAAGAGCAGTTTCTTGGTCAAAGAACGATCTTTCACCATTAAGTTGCTTTGGAAAACCTTGAAGGCTTTCTAAGTTATCTATGACTCTCTGTAGTCTGTACATATAATCAGCAATCAGGCTCTGTATCAACTTCCCTGATAGTTCGTCAAAGATAAGCGGAACTAGTCTAGATTCTAGTTCCGCTTATCTTTGTAGGCGCTCCGCATCCGCCGCTAGTAGACGCACTACTAGTGGGTAGAACCGCACTAGAGCTACGTCTACTGGGCGAGCCACTAGCTCAATTACAAATACAAATATTTTCTTGACCGTAAAGCCTGTCCGACAAGCGTTTACTATCGACTGGTGTTGTGCATGCTGTTTAATTGGTTGAAGTTGAGACATTAAGAAAAAAAATTCTGATGAAAAATTCGAATTACTGTGCGGCCGGCCTTATGTCTCTACCTCGCCATTAAACCACCTACCCGTCCACCCGTCATTTTAAATTTTCGGTAGTCGTAATCGTTGCAAATAATTACATTTCAAATATATTGCCAACCTGAAACACGCGTTTGTTCCAGTATATCAGTGGTGGCGCTTCAGCCACGCAGCCGGGGCTACCTCACCCTTCAGTCGGGCGACCCGCTGACTCCGCCACTGATGCAGCCCAACTACTTCCTCGACGAACACGAGGTGGAGGTGCTGGTTGACGGCGCTAGGATCGCTTATAGACTGGCTAATACCACGGTATGTTATTAAACAAGCTAAATGCCAAAAAACAGAAAACACGACTGCAGGAACCCTTGCATATTAAACATCAAGTTATGTATATTTCTAGAATGACTATTTAAAACCCTTAATTTTGATGATACCCTACTTGACTTGAAACTCACTTTTGACTTCAAAATCCGCCATTTTGATATTTAATTTTTTTAATGTACCCTACTTGTTAGTGTGTTACTAAGACGAATATAACGATACCTCATACGGTAAAATCCATTAAGCCGTTAAGGCTGCAGAGCGTGCCAAATAATCATACATACATACTCTCGAAAAACATATAACCCTACTAGTGCAGTCGGGTAAAAAAAGGAGACTAAAAACTTTAGGGCCTCTAGCTTCCTGCTAAGTATCGGATAGGCTTACCTGATCTGACAGATGAATTAATTAGAAAATCTGTCAGATAAGCTGTGGATAGCCTATGCAATACATATCAGGAAGTGGTGTAACAGGCCCTTAGTGTTAGCTTGTCAACTTTTCCAAAGAACAAGTTACATGAGTCTGCCTGTACGTCTGCGATAACGTTATCGCTAAAAATGTCATTGATTATTTAACAGGATTCTAAAAATATAATATTTTACTTGTTGTAACCCAAAAGTTAAAATCTTTACATCCCCTTAAAAAATTCTTAATTAACGCCGCTTAATAGAAACTATAGCTGAAGGATCTATTATGCATTCGCTCAACATTGGCGGTATGGTTCATTAACCCTCTGTCAAAAAAATTGTCATTTCTATACAAAAGTGTTGTCGATTTGTTGACAATCGCTGTTTAAAAAGGAATTTGACAGAGGGTTAGTAAACCATACCGCCAATTTTGAGCAAAAAGACAATATTCCCAAATACAATCACACATCTAAATTTTAAGTCGCTCAACTTATTTAAATTCGACCTTCTATTAAATTTGAATATAACAGATAATGCGCGAGAAGTACGGCATGGAGCCGACGCCGGGTTACGGCAGCAAGTGCCCCGGCGGCGGACTCAACCCGGCCGACGACTACTTCCGCTGCCTCGCCAAGTTGGAGACCGCGCCGGAGAACCACCAGGTCGGCACCTGCAAGATGGGCGCTAAGGATGACGTCATGGCCGTTGTGGATCCGCAGTTGAGGGTTTACGGCGTTGAAGGTATGTCGGTAGACAAACAAGTTTCATTTTAATGATAGAATAGTGTCAATATACGAGTATAGGAAAAAAGACAATAGGGTCGTTACAATGTTATTCGATACCATAGACCAATTATTTTATATATTATTTTGTATATGGTATAATTTCTCTATGTTCGATACGTCATTGGCCGTGTTCGGTAGCGTTTTTTGACGCATGCGCTGTGAAATTTTATACTGCGCGAACTACAATTTTTTGTGACATTGTCATGACAGCGCATGCGTATAAGAGATTTTGCGCGCTCGAAAATGCTACCGCAAACGGCCAATGTACGTAAACTTATCGTACTGTGGCATCGGAAATTTCCACGATGCGTTTTGCGGCGTCGTAAAATACAGCCTTGACCTCGGTTCCACAGAAGTCTACTTCATATTCGGCGATAACAGACGACCACACGCAAGTACAATCGTGTAGAGGGCATACTCGGTTAGGTTCGCCGATCATCGCTCGTCTATATCACCTTTAAACTAGTGTTTATATTATTTAGGGGGCAAGCGAGCAGACGAGTTATTTGATGGAAGGCACTTGCCGTCGCCCATGGACACTCGCAACATCCGAAGAGTCGCAAGTGCGTTGCCGGCCTCTATAAGGGAATAGGGATTAGGGAAGTTGGGCCACCGGTAAACTTACTTACTGAACAAAACACAGCACAACGACGTTTCACGTCAGTTTTCTGTGAGGCCGTGGTATCACTCCGGTCGAGGCGGCCCATTCGTGCCGAAGTATGGTTCTCCCACGGCAAAAAACTCTCTTGACAAATTAATAAAAAATAATTATTGTGTGGATGCTTGTACCTGCACAAGGTGATCCTACGGATTTACGTTTGGCATTGTACTTGTCAGGTTTACGCGTAGTGGACGCGTCTGTAATGCCGACGTTACCGTCCGGCAACACCGCGGCGCCCTGCGTCATGATCGGCGAACGCGGCTCGGAGTTCATCGTGACCAGGCACCAGCTGTTCAAAAACAAGTTCGGCACTGAGAAACCCGACGCTACGGATGACAGGTATCCATACTTCCATACTATACTTATACTCACGAAAGTGTCTGTCACCTCTTCCTGTCCAAACTCGTGACCGCGAGCAGATAATTTTGAAATTGTGTATAGAGAAATTTTTAGTCACGGGAAAGGCCTGGCCTTATAGTACTACTTCCCAACCTAAATCATGATTTAGCAATTTTATTAATACCAATACTGTCTATTCCAGTAAGAAGTACGGTGAGCACGACAACAACTGGTCCCAGTGGGATAAGAACTGGCACGACCACAAAGGCGGCGGCCAGCAGTGGAACGAGCATGACAACTGGAACAGACATCCCTACCACCACGGCAACTGGCATAAGAACCAAGTCAAATACCAGCCGTCCAGATAATCGATGATCAAACTCACAGCTTGGCAAATATGTAAGAGCTTGTCTATTGGCCGACCTTGAGCGTTCGGACGTCCGAAGCGAATCTAGAGCGATGACGTCCTAACATACTGTGCATACCTATAAGTCGCTACTGTTAACCGAGTCCGTAAAGCTGAAAACAAACTGATCGGACGCGACTGACGGCCCATACATAAACGTCCGCGACTGATGTCAAACGCGGCTGACAGCCCATACATAAACGTCCGCGACTGATGTCAAACGCGGCTAACAGCCCATATATAAACGTCCGCGACTGATGTCAAACGCGGCTAACAGCCCATACATAAACGTCGGCGACTGATGTTAAACGCGTCCATACATAAACGTCCGTGACTGATGTCAAACGCGGCTAACAGCCCATACATAAACGTCCGCGACTGATGTCAAACGCGGCTAACAGCCCATACATAAACGTCCGTGACTGATGTCAAACGCGGCTGACAGCCCATACAAAACGTCCGCGACTGATGTCGAACGCGGCTAACAGCCCACATAAACGTCCGCGACTGATGTCAAACGCGGCTAACAGCCCACACATAAACGTCCGCGACTGATGTTAAACGCGTCCATACATAAACGTCCGTGACTGATGTCAAATGCGGCTGACAGCCCATACAAAATGTCCGCGACTTACGCCTTATATGTTGCACACTTCAATGTATAATTATTATATCTAGATCGCGGGTGTCCGTGGCGTGTGATCTGTATGATTTCAGCTTGAGTCGTATATCGGACGCGACTTAGGTTTTTTTCAGTTTTACATTTTTATATATAGATATTCCTATTCTGTGCCTACAACTAAAGGAAATAGCCCTCATTTAAATGCCAAGCTGTAAACGCATTTCTAATATAAAAATAATCGATAAATAATATATTATTATACTCAGTAAGATTAGAAGAGGTAAACTTCTTTTATAAATACTCGATGATCGCGCGAAATATGCATAGCAAAGTTAACAAAAAATAGAAATAAACATTTTATGTCACTGATTTAATAGCTGTGACACAAATAAAATGTATATTATATACCTCCTCAACTCAAATGCAAAATTTCTTCTTTTTAAGACTAACATCAAGAGCTGCGTGCCAATGCAATATAAATTATTTAAATACGGAATGTATTCAAATAACTCAAAAACATTACTATTCTTGTTGCATTTAGGAAATATAATGCCTATTTCAACCTTGTTTTTCAACTTTACGTTAGTTAAGTTTCTTGATTTATAATCTTAGTCGGTAGGTATATACATAGCTTTGTCTCTATTATCCATCAATTGTAGAAAGAGATAAAGTTATACACATTTCTGGCTGACTGAGATTATAAATCGCACGACTAGGGCTTTTCAATCTGTCTTTTTTTGCCACTTCGCGGCATAAAGTTAGGATGTCCTAAGTCCTAACGTTTTAAACACGTTTGGAAAGCCTTACATTAAATTACTGTACCATAACATTGTTTTGTTAAGTAAATTATTTAAGCTTTGTACAAAATACAAATTGAAGTACAAAATATTGTTTTTGATTTCTCACTCGATTCATAAACGATAAACATTCAATAAATTTATGTAAGTAGTAAGCATTCGGAATGCAAATTTATTTCAACTGTACTTTTTTCTTGTGCTGATAATTTGTAAAATAAGAAAATGAAATAAAATACTCCGGTAAATCATACTTACTTTAATAATAATAATTCATTACAATTATTCTAATATAATTCAATTTCATTTCTTTCCTTTCTTCTTTCCTTTTACGGGTACCGGTTCTGGTTCTGATTCAGACCTGGAATAGTTAAAATATTTTTGTTTGAATGACCCATATTATACTATAAACAAAAATAATTATTATTTCGACGACCTCTGTGACTCAGTTGGTAAGCGCATTTGTAGCCTAAGTAATAAAAATCTTAAATATGGCTATAGTTAAAAGTATTAAATATATTTCCGTTGTCTGATACCTGTAACACAAGTCCCTCGAGTATGCAGCACGGGGACCAGACTCACGTGTTGTAAAGCGTCCATAGATATTATTAAATTTTCAGTGCATTTAGGCTTAACTCGAATTAAGCTTATTAAAATAGGTTGTCGTATTCGTAATTATTCCTAATACAATAATAAAGTTGAATATGATGTGGACGAAAAATATAAAAATTTACGCAAATTCGCGCACCTACGCGTGTCGAAGCTTATCAGCATTTCGTGAGTCGTGCCGCTTCGACTCTGCGACAATGTCAGTTGTGCTGTTAATTTTATAATGTAAGGTAATCCGGTGACAGATAGACAGACGGGTCTATTTTACTCTTTATTACTTACAATTCACTTTCCTCGGGAGACTCAGGCACAGTAACATTGGCTTTAGAGTTGTGCTTACTCGAGTTGTTCAACTCAGTAGAATCGTCTAAGGCCTCTTGGACCTAAAACAATAAAAAAATGTTCATTCACCATCCAACATAAGGGTGGTAATTGACTAAAATTTATACAACTTAATTACATCACTATTTTAATCACACTATTTGTAAGAAGTATACTAAGGACAAGTATTGAGTAATATTTTTGTATTATGTTTTGGTAAGACCTTAAAGAAAATGTTATAATTAACGTCTAATCTATATTTTGACGTTTGTTTGCGTGAACGACGTGCCTAAGGCGGCCCCTAGATGATAAATTTTATTGAGCGATATCACGTATTGTATAATGGGGAAAATTGAAAGAGAGCCACTTCACGGACCTATGTCATATGGTCGGAATATGTCAATTCCATATAAGTCGTGCTCTGTCGCCTGAGTTTGACATAACGCCAGCAAATTACATAAATCCCCGATCTGTATCTGTTTCAGCTTCTCTGATTTTACAATATAAATCATTGTTTAGTTTGAGCATGAACTCTGACTGAACATGTACATAAATCATACGGTCATAAATCATTCGAATCGTCGAATTGAGAAACCTCATCCTTTTTTGGAAGTCGGTTAAAAAGTTCCTAGTAAAAATGTTGCAAAGGAATTGCTCTGCAATTTATTTTAGTACATTTTGCTTAAACATCAAACAGTTCAGATAAAATAGTTACTACCAAATTAATATAAATTAATTGTGAAATTACTGTTTTGCAAAATTAGTACTTATTTGCAAGAAAAATGACAAAATGAATTACTCTTAGTAATCGTATTGAGTAATAAAATGTACTATTAATGATATTGTAGGTCTAGGGGCTGCCTAACGCAGCGATGCTCTAATAACATGAAAAGAGCAGCGCCACGTGACCACTCGCGACGGGCCGCCCGCTTAAAGCAGGGGAGGGCCTAAATCCTATTTTACAACATTTTGATTGCGCTAAATCTTTTCCTTTGTTCTGATACTCACGAAGTCGTTGTCATAGACGATGGTGTGTAGCTCAGTGTCGTCTGCGGACTGCGAGGTGTCGGCGGGCTCCAGGCTCGACCGTGACGCTGACGAACGCGTCACGCGCCGCGATGCTTCTGCTGTCAACGTAAGCAATATTTTATAGTCTTTGAAAGATAACAAAATTAAGGTTATAGGTTATTGTTAGACATACGTAGGAAAGATTCAGTTCTCATTTTCAAGCTCAGAAAACAAAATTTCCCGTTAAAAATATTCCTATGGATTATGAGATGTCTTCCAAATAAAAAAATGAAAATACCTTTCTTTTGAACTTTCTTCTGTTTAGCCTTGGATATGACAGGTGAGTTGGAATCCGAGTTGGAGCTAGTTTTACCGCCGTGCGTCGTCCGTCTCACGGTGACATTAGATACATCCATTTCGTCTAGTGGCAAGGACTTTTCTAACTCCGGTTTCTTTGGCTTTGTAGTTGTCGCTTTAACTAAAAATGTAAGCATTTTTTGATTAATAATAATAATAAAATTATTTATTTTCTCACCACAAGTTACAGCTCTAATAAAGTTGACAATGAATTTGGTAGTTTCTAATATTTTTGTACAAGATATGCAATGATATTTTGTTGTATCACAAAAAGTATCTGTAACAAGCAACCTAAGAGCAAGAGATGGCCAATGTTCTGTTTATAGTTTATTTTTATTTAAGTTTTCCTTTTTATGGCCCCGTTTAAAAGAGGTAAAAACTATAGTTTCGGTCGCGATTACACTACTTGAACCGGTTCTAAAAATCAAAAAAATTTTGACTACGTATTTTTATCTTATTCTTTCGATATAACTGTTGGAATTTCGTCTTCTACTAGTTTTACTGCAGGACACTTGTCACATATTTCTTCATTTTATTACCAGAGCAAGTCTCCAGGTTAATACATTAAAAGCTGCCTGTCGCTAGTTTTATTCTATAGTGTTTCTCAATTTTGTAAAATGTATTATAAGATTCGTAACAGATTATTCTTACCCGCGCCTTGTTTTTTCTTCTGCTTTGTTTCTGTTTTATTAACATTACCATCCTTTTTATTTGAGCTGGTTGAATCAGAATTAGAACCGGATTGGCTGGGCCGTGTCGATCTTCGAACTGTCACATTTGATACATCTAAATCATCTGAAGGCGAAGATTTTTCTAAAACTCTCTCTTTTTCTTTATTAATGGCTTTTGCTACAAAAAAAGAAAGATAAATTATTTTACTATCGCTTAAAAGACTACCATAGATTGTAGATAATAATAATCTTTTTATAAGTTAACTGTTTCATTTTTTTAGAATTTAACCACATATTACCTCTATCTACATCCACTCTAGACCTTTGTGACCGACTCCTTTTGACGCCTTTGTCGGAATTTTTTTCGTCTTTCTCTTTGGCTTGATCATTTTCCGTCCCTTTCTCACTTTCACCTCTCGATGCAGTGCGTCTTGTCATTGATAATTTCTTTTTCTTACCTAGAATCATAATTTTTGAAAGAAAAAGTGAATGAAAATACAAAAAAAAATGTTTTATTTGGCCTATTTTTAATGCAATCTAGACAGGTCGCCTGATGTTATTTTAAGCAACAACTGTCGTCGCTGGACACTTGCAACATCAGAAGAGTTGCTAATGCGTTGCTGCTGGCCTATTTTAATGGGAGGGGATCACTTAATCTGTGAACCGCTGCGCTGTTTCATGCCGGTGTTCTGTGATATTTTTGTTTTACAGTGGTTCCGTTACCTTTAGTAATCTTAGCCTTTTTGACCGGAGAAATGCCGCTACTGTCACTCGTGTCGGTATCGTTGGGCTCATCTGGTGTACCGCTGACTACATCTGATGACGGAAGTGACTTCCTTTCTTCCGAATCTTGACGTTGATCTATACAAATAAGCAATAGGAGTAGTTAATAGATTATAATCTAGACAGAAAAATTAAAGCTAGGTCTTTGTGTAAAGCATAATATTTCAACTGTGATTACAGAAAGTTAGTTTAAATTATGTTTGTACGTTATATTTTTAGGAGGCTATATATAATAATACTCATGTAACGTATAATTCAATATATTTAACAAAGATTGTAATACAATAGCATTTGATGATATTCGGTATACAGATTCGGTATTACTTGACGTAAATTATAATTTACGTAATGAAATACCGAATCTGTACTTTACTCCACGCGGGTAAAGCTGCGGGTAAATGCTAGTAAAAAATTGATCAATACCTTCGGTAACATTAGTCTCAGTAACGTTCGGTATCTCGCTGGGCGATGTCTCGTCGATCTCGACTTCCTCCTGTACAGTTTCGTTGATCACCACATGAGTGCTTCTTGCCAGTGGTTGAGCTGGAATTTCGTTATCGTATTTTTAAAATGAGCAATCACATAAACTGTACTGTAGTTTTGCTACTTTAATTTAAGTAACGATTATTATTAATGCAGCTTTGATCCAGTCCGGCTATAACAACAAATTAGTATTAAAATTTACGTTGAAATGCAAGTTTTTTAGTCATCAAAAAGTTTGAAGTTTGGATTGATTTTGTAATGCCATCTGGTTGTTTTCTCAAACCGTGACTGCATAAAAACCACATCGAACTACAATTCATAAGATTAACCAAAAACAAAGTACTGACTATGTATACACTCTTACAAACTATTCTATAATTTTTAATGTAATGTTTGGTATAATGTTTTTTTAATATAATGGTTTAAAAATACTGGTAGATAATCATTTTAGAAGAAAAGATTGAGTCTAATGAATGAATATATAACGTATATTATTCTATGAACTATAGTGAGACACTTGATTTAATGATAAAATATATTCTACTAGGATGATGTTAACATACTCCAACTAAACTTTTGCATATAATTTGACCAACGTTTGCTTCTGCTTATAGTCCCGCGAGAAAGTCCTTAAATACAATATATATTAATTATTGATAAGAAAAATTTGTATTCTAATAGATGTAGAAAAATTAACAACAAAGATGAAGGCCGCGGATATATTTTGCTCTCAATTCTCAGTTTTCTTTTGACTTTTGCCGAGCGAAAAAAAAACTATAAATGAGAATTATAATTACAAATAATATGGATGCTTACGTAAAGAATTTGTGTTTCGTCCAATTGATGGCATTGTGTCTTCGGCCGGTATAGATGTTTCAGTTATCATACCTGCAGTAAAGGAATTTTTTTTTAAGCATAATCATCAATAATCATATTTGAAAGTAAAATATACCACATATAAAGAAAATAAGGATTTGATATCTGTATGTTATTTATGCATACTAACGTTTTAGATATAATTATAAATTATATTTAATTAAAAAAATAGAATTTTATATAGTTTGAGTTTCTTACGTCGGTTTTATTAACTGAATATAAATAATTTTGATTTTGATTGCTTACCCACAGAAGATAGCTTGGTTATGCTAGATCGTTCCATAGCCTCTAGGGCACCGAGGTAACGTGTGAGGTTACGACAGGACTGCTTGTCTGGTATTTTCTGCAATGTTACAAAAGTATTGGCGTTTTGTTAAGTACTCGTATGGAAAAGGAGTAAAATTATATGAACGGTGGTCATCATTGAAGTTCATCAACTATATATTGGAAGCTATATCTGTAACATAATTTAATATCGGACGACCAGACTCTTTAATTAAGAATAGACCATTGAAAAAAAAATTAAAGATAGACTGTCAAATCCTCAATCTGTCATGTATGACACATTGCCGTGGGATAGCCATACTTCGGCACGAATGGACTGACTCGACTAACGAAATACAACGGGCTTACAGAAAATCGACGTGAAACAGCGGCATGCGCAAGCCCAACTCCTCAACCCTTATAATTGCCTTTCCTAATTCTCTTTGAATTTAGTTTTCTAAAAAGTCGACAACGCACTCGCAACTTTCCTGATGTTGATAGTGTCGCAATGTTCCTGATGTTGGGCGACTGTGTCTGTTTTCCATCAGGTGACCATCTGCTCGCTTGACCCTAATTAAAAAAAAAACTAGACTACCTGCACGAGGTCCCGCAATGCTGTGGCCAGCTGCGTCGCCAACGCAGCGTCGCGCGGCGGCGACAGCAGCGCCAGCAGCCGGCAGCACAGCGCCGCCTCGCCGCCGCCCGCGCGACGCACGTGACCGGCCACTAGCAGCGCCAGCGCGCCCTGACTGTCCGACAGCTGGGGTGATAGACACATCGTTCGTTATAAATAGATAAGAGAGTTAAGAGAATGAGAGAGAGAAAGGGAATTAAATTTCTAAAAAGATATGAGATAACATGTTTACGAAAAAAAGTAAAAAAAGCGCCTTGATAGAACACTGCAAATACGCATCGACCGCGGCGAGGGTTCGCCTGGTCAGTGTGTGACATTACACGTCTATTTTACTATTTTTCATTCCACACCGTAAAAAGTCAGTGTTGGGGTTGGAATTAAAATTTCGCGTGGTGTCGTGTCGCTTTTGCGCACTTTAACGCTAACAAGCTTGAATGTGTTTTGTCTTTATTATTTTTATATTTATTAGTATGTATACTGTCAGATAAACTGAACCATAGGCAGATAGTGAACTCAAATGAAGTGGTAGGCTCATGCCCAGTGCGAATGTCAGTTTATTGTATTGACATAATCAGACCGAGTTCAAGGAAGCATCAACCTTTAAATACTGAAAATACGATACAATATATTATTTACGCAAGAATTTCCATCTACCTCATGGTTGATCCTGGTAAGCGACACGATAAACTTGACGACGGCCTCTTGGTCGATCTCGGCGATGGGCGAGCTGGACGGCGCGTTCGCGAGCGCGCGGAGAGTTGGCAACGTCGCTTTCTATAACAAAAATGTTTTTGAAGTGCGGAGGTTGGGGAACGTCGCTTTATAGAACTAACTGCCGTGGGAGAGCCATGCTTCGGCATGAATGGGCTGGCTCGACCGGAGTGACACCACGGTCTCACAGAAAATTGGCGTGAAACGGCGTTGTGTTTCGTTCAGTAAGTGAGTTTACCGGTGGCCTAACTTCCCTAATGCCCTATTTCCTCATAGAGGCCGGCAACGCACTTGCGACTCTTCGGATGTCGCGAGTGTCCATAGGCGACGGCTGTTGCTTTCCATCAAGTAACCCGTCTGCTTGCTTGTTCCTAATATATCATTAAAAAAAACCAACGATAATGAAGTGCGATGAGTTAGCAACGTCGCTTTATGATTTTTGATGGGAAAAGAATGCTTAGGACATAAACTGTAGGAAATTTCCTGTAGTTTAATTTGCAAGTAGATTATTTTTTCGTGAAATGAGTTGAAACGAAGTTATTCTCGAAAAACTGTATTTGGCCGCCATTTTTCCAAAATGGCGGCGCGAGCGGCAAAGATACGAGGAGGCAAAATAAAAATTTAAAAGAAACACGTCGAGATCTATGAACATCACACACGATAATGCAATAGTTGTGCAAGTTTTTTTGTTTGTGGAAGCTTTGCACTTGCACGCTTTTCTTAATATGATGTAATAAAAATATATATAAAAACCTGAATTTGTTCCTGCGCTCCTTCAACGCTGCTGGGGAACGTTTGGAAGAACACTCCGATCGTCTGACGCAGCATGTCCTCTTCCACTGGAAACAAAATATATTATGACATTGCCCTTCGAATCCATATTTCTATTCTAATATTATAAATACGAAAGTGTGTCTGTCTGTCTCTCTATCTCTCTGTCTATTACCTCTTCACGCACAAACCCCTGGACGGATTTTGCTAATAATTTCGTATGGACTTTAAGTACATAAAATCTTTTTTATCCCAGAAAAATTAACGGTTCCCACGCTACAAAATACTTTTGCGCATAAAGTATTACATAAAAATTTAATACTGGTTGTATGACGCTTAGAAATATAATGACAAAATATTGGCACCATAACAATTCTAAATGATATAATCGAGGACGCTAGCAAATTGAAAACAGATTCAACCATACCTGTAGCGGGATTAAACCACAGCAGAATGAGTCTGCTGAGTATGGCCGGAGACTCCAAGTGTCCCAGATACAGCAGGCGACACAGACCCTCAACTATGATCAGCCTGTATGTCGCACACTGTAAAATTTAACGGTGGTTTTAAATTTATTTTTATGGTTCTGCACCCAAAGGTTAAAAACCGAACACTATTGAAAGATCTGCCTGTTAGTCTCTCTGTCTGTCCGTGTGTTTTTAACAGGTATATTTCTGTTGCTGCTGTAGCAAATATTAAAAATAAATGTTTAAGGGAGGTTGTCCTACAACAAACGTGGGCTCTCGCACTTGGCCGGTTTTTTATGATTAATCGTAATAAGATGGTAATAAGGTATGTTTTTACTAACTCTTTAAAGGTTTCGTCAAGTCACAAAAAAAGGAAATAAAATACATTAATAAAAAGGACTATGACAAGTTACTTAAAAATTGTCTTACCGCACTGTCCATAATTTTCAACAGTAGTTCAACGACAGTGCTGTTAGCGGGCGACATAGAAATCGCCGATTCGGAAAGTGTACCTATAAAAGGAAAAAAGTTTAAGACGGTATTTTTATATAAGTTTTAAAATACTCTTATAAAATATGTACAATCAGGGAAGCTGAAACAGAGCAAAATTGCGGATGTGAGTAAATTGGTTATGGCAAACCAAGCTGACAGATCACGACTTACATGGAATTTACATATATTTATTTAAATGACGTAGGTCCTTTAACTGGATCTCTTTCAATTTCCCCATTATACTTTAAATTAACATTATAGAATAACATGTCTATTTTTAAGTTCACAATCATACCATCGTCATCGTCTTCAATAGTATCGGAATGTTTGGTGTTCCGTTTCCGCGAGGTGGACTTGCGTGTGCTAGACTTGGTGTCATCTATGGACTCGTCTTCAAAGACCTTGGCTCCGTGCACACACAGCAGGTCCACTATACAGCGGAGCACTGTAGTTACTGTCGGCTCGTTTGATGTGTCTACTAGCTGTAAACATTATGAAAATTATCTTTTTACTAAAAAAAATTAAGACAGGTCCGTTAAAGAAGTTGTATCTTATGGCTCATCTTCGGCGACCTATATATTAGGCGTTTAGAAACAATGGCAAGCCACATGATGGCTAAAAGGTAATACACGGCTTTGCTCGCCGATCATCGTTTATTGGCGGCTCCAGATTGTGGCCGCGAATGAACGTCAAAATTAGCCGCCGTACTTACAGTACACAGTAGTAGTATAGTCGTTCACGGAACCCGCCGCGAAATGGACGTGAAAGCTGCTGCAATTATTTTATTTGCTGTGCCAACATACCACTTATTCGCATTCAGACTTCATTAATTTTTCACTTTAGAAAGAGCAAAATAGAGAAATAAATTTCCTTTTTATTGACTCCATTGCATACGTTCACCCGCGTTAGTGGTTAGGAACTAACTGGCATTGGGGCTGTGAACTATGCTAGAATACCGCGCGAAGCCTTTGTCGTGAGACAAAATACCGACTGTTATCGGGGAACAGGTGTGGATGTAAGTGAACCTCGAAAAGACCATCTATACTATCGTTCACTCCTGTTAACGATTCTTCGCGGCACAAGTCTGGAGTCGCGGTATGATCGCCTTTTATCATCGCTCGTTGGCAGTGTTACGAACGATTGTGTGCGTGCCTGCACGATGATCGTTCCGATTACCGATCAGCGATTATCGCAGATTATGTAATGCCTACATCTATACATATAATAAAACAGTAAAATTGGCGTGTCTGTACAATTAATATTTTTACAAACTAATCAATATGGTGGGCTTAGGAACATTAACAGAACACAAATCGACAAAAAAAAAATGTCTGTCTGTTTGTACGCGCTAATCTCTGGAACTACCGAAGTGATTCAAATAAATATTTTTTTATTTAATAGCTATCAGTCTACGCAACACATAGGATACTTTTTATCCCGCGAAAATGTACGGTTCCCGTGATATACAAATTTTGGCGCAACGAAGTTGCGGGCATTAATTAGTTTTAAATGAAATAAAAATAAATATTTTTAATTCAAGATAGGTACTTTAAGTACACTTTCTGAACATTGAGATTACGTTGCCTACCACCGGTTCGGGGACTGGCCCGGCGAGAAGTATGACATTAGTTAGACGGCGGAGCTAATTTTGTCGCGTTATGTCAAACTAAGCCGACCCGAAATAAATGCTAGAAGGGCAAATAGAAAATAGGATAAGCATAAACTTACATTGGCAAAAAAGAATGCTTTATGATCCCGTGCAAACTCCTTATCCAGCATACCATATAATGCTACAGTTTCCAGGGCATTGTCTAAAATATCTTGATTCTGGAAGATTTCCGACTGAAACAATGAAAAATGTGCTTTAAATTTTATATAACGGAAATTATGAAAGGTATAGCTGGATACATACTTTTTTATTTAAACCTATAAAAACTCTACATTCACAAGTGATGATAACATTACCTCAAATAAAGGGCAGATAAGGGTTACATATATGGAAGAAGCAACATACAAGAGTTGAAAACTAAAAATGGAATTTTGATATAACTTTGTAACAGCTATAAAGGCAGATTTACACCGTCTTGAGTAACAAAAATTTATACGAATTAAATTTATACGACTTCGCTCGCGTTCCTTTAGTAACATTTTGTTTTTTCAAGACCAAAAGTAGCATATGTAATCCATTCTTTCAACTAAGTCTATGTCAAAATTCAAGTCGATTGGTTACTTCATTAACCAACAAACATACTGCCAAGTTTATATAATTAGTGAGTATAAAAAAGCGGCCTAACCTCCAATTCCGTGAAGATCATACGCAGTACGGGCGTGAGTGCGGTCAGCTGCGGCGTGTCGAGCGCGCTGTTCAGTATCACAAGACACTTGTTCAACGTCGCAGAGTCGCATTGCTTCTCTTTTATCACCTGATTAATGTAATATAAATTAATAATTAAAATTGGTGCCTTCCAGAGCGGATTTAATTAAAGTAAATTTTACATCAATAATAATTTGAAGACATGGAATGTCTGATGTCTGACATGATTTTACTACTTATTAGAATATAGGTTTTGCTCGCGGCTTCGCTCGCATGAAATTTGAAAGTCACGAAAAAATTTTCTGATAGATTTTTTACACCTTGTCTTTTAATTTTCTGATAGATTTTTTACTCTGAAAACCGCAAAAATCTAACATTAGCTTATTTTTTCGAAAGTATAACCTATGTTTCTTGTGGATCATGTAGCTATCGAATGGTGGAAGAATTTTGAAAATAGGCCAAGTGGTTTTTTAAACCTATTCATTACCACCTAAGTTTTCCTCTTTGTAATATTAGTGTATTAGTAATAAATAAAATATAATATGATTTACCGGCATTGGTTGTACAGGCACTGGAGCTGGCTGAATATTCAGGTCTTCTAGCTGCTTTTGAATGTCTGCAACCTACATATAGGACATTTTATATTTGATGATCGAAAGTTAATAAACTTAATAGTAAATAGATTGAAAAAAAATATATACAATAGCAGAAACCTTGTCATATACGTCTCTATTCCACCTCAATACGGTACTGCAGACCTGGCTGAAGAGAAGCGCGGCCTACCCTATATTTTACCTAAAGTAAAATGAAAAAAAATATTTCAAAAATATATTTCAGGCAATAAGTATTTTTTATATGCTGAATATTTAAAGAATTGAAAAATGATAAGCCAGATAATTTAGTGGGGGTTTTAACATTGCCAGGCATGTGCAAATGCAGTTTGCGAAAATTGCTTGCAAACTATAAAAAATGTATTCGTGACAACTTGAAATTTTAATACAGGATTTATCATCACTAAACAATTAGATTCCCAGATATATTTTTGGAAAATTTCTTTTTATAGTTGAAAAATTCTTTTTCGGTCTGCACTTCCATATTGGGATGTAATAGGAGGGATACATTACAAGGTTTCTTGCCTCAAATACCTACTCAAAAATTGCTATCAGGGGGGTTCTTATGACCTCTTATTCCCAGTCAAGTTCCAGCCAGTCAGTAGTCATGTGACACTAAATACGTGAAGTTTGACGTTCCCTAATGTCACTAACATATTTAAAATCCATTTATGGAAAGCCAAACTAGTATTCATTCCGTTATTATTCTAATAAGACGTCGCGATACGAAAAAAGAACAAGGCAATATACGATTGAATTGCCTGGAACCATGCAGGTTTGTAATGGTCATAATAGCCCCCCAACTCTCGGTTCAAAAGTTCGAGGTGTAATCTTTATTCGAGTACTGTAAATAAACTGCTATGGCTTACCTTAGCTTTACATTCCGCTGCGAGTGCATAGTTTTCTTCTCTCACTGCCTCCTCTTGGGCCTCCATAGCGACGTTTAAGGAGACTCGTAGTCTGGCGCGCTAAGCATTAGTACAATAATCGAATAAATATTTTTGTTATACTGCATTACATATTTAGTATATTTTATTTATACCAAGGGTAGCACTAATGTTGTGTGGGTAATACTTTATTTGCGAAAAGCTGTCGCATGTTCTATAAAGAGACGCCTGGTCGATTTTCTTTATTTGTTCAAATTGAAGTTTATTCAATTTGAACACGAATATCAAACAAGAAGAATCTTTTTGATTGATTGATTTGCAGATTGCGGAACAAAACTACTAGCGGCGTTAGAGCGGCGATCGAAGAGGCTCCTTGCTGATTTTTTTCGTACGAATTGAAGTTAGGGGGCATCGAAACAATTTAGCCTAGGCCGCTGGTAGGGGTAAGGCCGGCCCTGGCTAAAAGTTTGATGTGTGTGTTAAAAAGTTTGATGTGTTATTCACCTGAAGTTTAAGCTCGGTGCAGTCAACAGGCTGTGCTGGCACCGGCGCTGGAGCTGGCTCCGGCTCGTCGCTGTCTCGTATGCTGGCGACGAGCGCGCACACCACCTCCATGCGCTGCGCCACGTCACCTACCACCAGCTCGAGTGCGCTGACCAACGCGCGCGTCACGTCCGCACTAAGGGTGCACTTGTCCCCTGTGATATATGAACGTAATACTGATATCATAAATATAACAAGATTCACCTATCTCTTGCCCAGTGATTGTTATACCAAGACCCTCGGGATAAATTCCCCGAATTTTAGGTTGGATCTTTTGCAACTTTAACAGTGCCATATGTTGTTAACATATTGTAATACATGTAACTGAACGAAAATTGCTACTTCGAGAGTTGAGTTTTTTTAATGATGCCTGATGTTCCTTACATTCCGCCTCTACTTTATGTGTGTGTGTGTGTGTGTGTACCAGTGAGCGCGTCGGTGATAAGCGCCTGCAGCGCGGCGCGGCCAGGCGGGTCGGACGCGTCGTACACGCGCAGCAGCCGCGCCAGCTCCAGTAGCACATGCTGCCGCGTGCCGCTCGCGTCGTCCTCGCACTCCGCCTCTACTATCCTAAAAAAAGTAAAAGTTCAGAACCTTTGCAGTAATATCAAGGCTATTTTATTTGGCGCGGGTTCAATAGAGGAATTCCTGGAAAGAGGAAAATTAATTATTCCTCATCACCTATTACCACGCACACTATACTGCATTATACTATTTTTCTTGTATGTAATATAAAATATAAGTCAAAGAATCCTTACGCTCTAATGTATCCAGTCAAAACGACTAGATCTGGTAGAATAGTCTCTAGAGTTTCATCATCATCTATTTTCTGCAAGTGTTCAGCTAAATGCCGCCAGTACCAAGCTGTTTCCTTATTTAATTTCTCGGCTGGTATCAATCGTAGAGTCTTGTCGGTTGGTAGCCATTCCAGCAATTCCGATATTGGAAGTCGCCTGAATTAGTAAAAAAGTATTTGTAAAAAATGCTATAGTAATAAAAAAAAGTAAAATGAATATGTGGAAGAATATCATGTTAAAACACATACTTGAAAAGAGACTCCAAAAGCTTGCCAGCAACATATTCAGAGTCTTTTGCATCATGTGTATTGTCTAAACGAATCGCTTTCAACAGATCAATAATGTTGCCTTTAAAAGTACTTAGCCAGCTCGGAATTAATATTTCTTCTACAACTCTGCGGACCCTGGGACTTCTTTCAGTCAAACCCACCTGTCAAAGGTAAAACTTGGTATTAACAAAGTGCACTATTGTTATTATTTGTTATGAGTTTACATTATTTTCAATTCATTACAATACAGGTGGATAATTTTTTTTGTAAGAAATCCAAGAATATGCAGTAAAAGTTACTAACTTTTAGTGTGAGCACTCTTTGTCGCACCCTCAGCTGTGTGACATTATTGGCAGCTATGTACAGGAATGCTGCTCTCCTGACAGCCTCATCAACATCACACAGTCTCTCCAACACAAATGGAACATTTCTGGAGCACTTTGCTATTGACATTACTATGGCTCTGAAAAAAAAATCACTTTCACCCTCACACACATACATCCTTTCAGTACAGTTGAAAATAAGTTATTTAAAGTAATTATTTTATTATTTATTCTGAATCAACACTTTATTGTTGTTGCAAACATCTGAATGAGGCTCTTAGCTATGTTATCAATGTATTTGATTCATATATAATTAGTGGTTGAAAATAAATATTTTATATATTGTATTATCAAATTACAGTAAAGTAGCAAAAAGTAGTATAATATAATTCTATTTTATTATTGATAATATTATTTTTAATTGTTAATTCATTATGTGTATGTAGACTGAAATAAAGACTTATTAGTATTTTATTATTTATTACTATTTTATTTTTAAGCACATCTAGACACACAAATTACTATGCTAAAGCCCTTACATTTTTTTTGTATAGTGTAATGAAAAATGGCTTGCTATGCTTGGCCAGTATAAGAATTCAGATAATCAAATATTACCTTCTAACTGAGGAGCTTGGATCACAGCTCATGTGAAAGCGGTATGCTCTAGTAACTTCATCATCAGGTTCCATAGGATTTTGTAATCTTTGAAGAGCCAAAGCAGCTCGACATCTAACAGCACCCCGAGTGTCTTGTAGTCTTTGCATCTAAATATTACAACAAAAAAAATTTGATTATTGATACTTTTCTTGTTTTTTTAAAAGGGGCCATAGGGTTACCAAAAAACTTACTTCAAAGTATACACTATAATTCCATCCCTGTAAGTTGACATAAAAATTTCATAGTAGAATATCATAATTTTATATAAATTTTTGTGCCAAATAATTTTAAAAAGGCTATAATGCAGTTTATCTGGTATGGAACTGTGACATTCAAAAATTATTTATCCCACAGAACATTTAATAAAATCATATAATAAAACATACATTTTTTTCAAAATCTGTTTTGTTCCTTATGGACAAATATCCAAACTAATAAACTTTCATAATGAGATATGTTAAAGGGTATAGTTAATACGTCTTTCATAACTTACTTGTGACTGAAGAAGCTTATCACAAAGGTCATCATCTAAAGAAGCGTCATCACCTAAGGCAGAAAGCACAGCTGCCAGTAGCTGACTTGCTCTGTACCTCACTGACTGTCCAGACACACATTGACACTAAAACAGTTTGTTTGTTTAGCTTTCATGCACAATTTAAACTTCATTTTTTTATTCGTATTTAATTGTATATTAGGGGAAATTGAAAGAGAGCCAGTTGATGGATCCATGTCATTTGTTTGGTATAAGTCAATTCAATGTAAGTTGGAATCTGTTGGCTGAGTTTGACTTATATCCGACCAAATAACTTAGATCGAAGATCTATATCTGTTTCAACTTATCTGACTGTACATGATTAGTTGGCTAAAACATGAAAAATATGTACGTTTATACCTCAAAGATAATGTCAAAAATGAACAACAGAAATTCTTCTTCATCATCAAGTGAAGTGCAGAAAGTTGCTACATACTGAACAACCCGGTCAACATTTGCACTGGTATCTCCAAATGTAAATAAATATTGAAGAGCATTTTTAAAACTTTCGCGAAAAGATTCTTCGTCAATCTAAAAAAAAACAATAATTGCGAAAACCCATTCTATATATAGCTTGTGCTCAAGATTACCCACGAAGCGTAAGCAGTGTTAAAATGGATACTTGAACGTAAAGAGTAGGAGAAGATTACCTTTTTATACAGTTTCTTCATTTCTTTTACATACTTTTTATGTTGCACTACATTATATTGAACGTTTTGGAATATTTTAAACATCGTTGCATTGTTCCGTGGGTTAGGCTTTCCCACGGCTTGCGGAATCTCAGCATCCGTAGGCGGCATTTTTTAACAGGCGAGATTAGTTTTAAGTTGTTGATTAAAGAGTTTTTATTTTTAAATGGACTACAAAACTTTTACAACTTTTATAAAAAAATTTAAATTTTATGCCGACGACTGTCGGTTACAACTTACATTTGATTTGACGTTTGACAGAATTTTTTTTTCTTCTGGCTGGGGCCCCGTGGCATTTTGTCGACTTGCCACCTTGTAGTTACGCCACTGCCGGCTACTTTATAGCATTTCAAGTTATAGTATTATGTGATTCAACTTATGTTGAACCACAGAATAAATAATAGTACTAGTGCAGAAGACTTACTCCAAAAACCTGCTAAGTTAATATCAACTATGCTGCGTTACAATTAAGTTCAAATTCCGACCGCGCCGCGCTGCATGCCTATTGACAACTGCGGTCGAGCGCATTCTCTACTTTCTCTGTCGTAAGTACAGCAAGTCGCGCGCGTAGGACACCACTAGCATGTGACGCCTTACTGATTTGTCCCTTGATATAAACGATTTGTATTTTTATATTAAAATAAATTAAAATATTTATTTTAATATAAAAATACAAATATTAAAAGAATATGAAAACATTATTTTACATATAAATAAGGAAAAATTGCATGTAAGTCACTTAAGTGACCCTGGTGATGTGCCCCTCCTGAGCGAGCCATACGTTTTATTTATAAAATGTCTGCATTTGAATCTCTGAGAAGTAAATTCAAAGAAATAGGTATTCTAACTGTTGCTTGTCAATACATTTTGGATAATGTACTGTACGTTAAAAAGAATTTAAATAAATTTAACTATAAAAATGATATTTACAGTAAAAACACTAGAAATAAGCACAAGTTAGATTTATCGGTTATTAGGCTTAGTAAAGTAAGTAAATCTTTTAAGGGTCATTGTATACGCCTTTACAATAAAATCCCAGAAAACGTTTCAAATCTTTCTATAAATAAGTTTAAAAAAGTCGTAAAAGAACGTTTGTGTGCTAAAGCTTACTCCAAGTTACTGATTTTATTAACGACAGCACATCCTGGGAGTAAGATGGCTGCTTACCAGGCTGCTTCTGTATATTATTTAAAACCTTGACTTACAATAGTTATGTAACTTGGTTTTTTTATTTTTTTATATAATTATTTTATAAATAAGTTACAAAAGATTGTAATATTTTGACTTATAATTACTTATGTATTTAAAACAATTATTGTTTATTAAATTAGTTTTAAGACATATCATTGTTATTTTTTATCTTTTAGGTAAAAGATGGACCCGTGCGAGTTTCTTACGCCGGTTCTTCTCGCCTGGTTAGTTCCCGAACCGGTGGTAGGCACCGTAGTCTCGACGTTCAGAAAGTATACTTAAAGTACTTATTTTGAATAAAAAGATTTTAATTTGATTTGATTTGATTTGAGGGGTACTTACAGCTTAATACTGTCACACGCGAGTGCGACAGGCCTGGTTGAACCTTGCATTTATTTAGACTAGCAACATTATTCGACACAGTCTTCTGTTTTCGGTTAAAATTGGACTATAAAGTCCTATAAATCTCAATAAGATCAACAATTTACTTTTTACAAAAACTTATTGTTAAAAGAATCGCGTTACTTTGCGGAAATCTATAGCTTTAAATTTAGTAAATTTAGATTTTAAGCAATATACCGCGAAATAAACTTTCTTATTTTATGTTTAGTATCTCATCTCAGTTTATCTTCGACAATATTATGTGTATTAGGAAAAACTTTCACAATTATGACAAAAAAGCTGATATACACAGTTTCAAAACAAGAAATAAGAACATTTACTCACGGCTTCAAAAGTCCATAACGCATTTATTGGACTCGGAATACGTTTTTATAACAGGCTACCAGCTGGAATTACCATGTACTAAGTTCAAAAAATGTATTAAAAATAATTTATCGAAAAAAGGATATTACACAATAACCGAATATTTTAATGACAATCAAACTTGAAATGTTAATTTATTATGATACTTGCAATTCTGATACAATATGTTTTTATTATTCAAAATTTTGTTATATTAAATTTAGTCTGACATTTTATTTTGTAAATAGATAGATTGACATTCATTTGTACAATTAATACTATCATTTAATTTAATATATTTTTATTGTAATGATAAGCTATTAATATTAAATAGAAGTAATGTAAAAAATTAGACATTCAATAATAATAAATATAATTTGTATTACTTGTTTATGACGTAATGGTGGAATATTTAATGTAAACATGGCTGTAATCTGTGTATATATTATTATTATATTAATATATTATTATTGTATATATTATTTGTATGAAGAGACTATAATCTATAATAATTAAAATGTATTTAGCACAATAAATTTCACGTTCATAAGTGTTACTGTGTAACCTATGTAAATAAATGATTTAGATTTGATTTGATTTAACCTGCAAGTAAAAACACGGGTTGAAAACCTCGAATTTTTACTTGCAGGTTGAGGTTTATTTTGCGGAATATTGCTAAAAATCTAAATTTACTAGACTTAAAAAACATATTTAATTTCCGTAATTAGGTCTCATGATAAAATATGCTCAAAATCTTTTTCGCCGCTACAATTGTGAGATACCAGCTAAAGAGTTCTTGAATTTGGAAGGGTCTGGCTACTATAAGTTGAAACTAGGAAAAAATCTACGTTCAACTTATAGTAGCCAGACTATAATTCGTAATCTGTGATCCGCAGAGCGGACAGTGATTAAACTGAATACTATTCAGATAATAATTGATAATAATATTCTGTGTGAAAATATTGTTTGATTGGGCTGGGTATTGTCCCTTCTCTTTGGGACTGGGGCCACGAACATTTCAAATAAAAGTAAGAAAATGTTGTTATCAATATTTTAATAAATACTTAATGTAAATCGACATAGTAATTCGTTTTTACAGGTAATTGGTAAACAATACATACCTAATTTTATTATTATATTATTATTTTTTTTTAAATATTAACAATTCCATAGTATTAAAGGTATCGCTCGATTTGCTTCTTCTTGTTATAAGTATGTATATTACATACTTTGGTAAAAGTAAAAATTGGTATAGGCATTGGTTAAAGATAATATTGTATATAAAATAAATACAATACGAATACAATATGAATATTATAACAAACATATATCCTGCTTTTATAATTAGTTATATAGTTTGTTGTGCACATTCAAATTGCATTATTAGTTAGTAAAAATAACAAAAATATATACAGCCCAACAGAGTATGCCTCCTTTTTCAAAGTTATAATTTTTTAGGATGTTGATTGAAAAAAAAACTACATGAAGTTATAAAAACCTTAGGTACATTATTAGGTACATAAAATTTAATATAATATTCATGTCGCAGATATTATGCTTATTTCTAAACTTAAAATATTTACAATATTATGTTTACAAGCATTGAGGAATCGGCCGAGTTCAAGTTGGACTCGGAGAGAAAGGGTTCCAAACCATATAAGTAGACCAAAATTATTATTTGTTGTATGAGAATTGAGAACCTCATTAATAATCATTTTTATTTTATTATTGATTACATTATAGTATAATTCATGTAATCAATAATAAAATAATTACCCTTCTTGAGATAGAGACAGCCTGGAGACAGACAGACGGCACATCAAAGTCACTGTTTTAAGAACTTTCGGTTACCCTGAATGATACTAACGCGAGATTCTTATATAGATGAATAATTTATAATAAAAATTAGGGGCACTCAATTGTTTTTGCTATGTGTATTAAATTTAATGTAAAAAAGAAATAACATTACTCAAGATCGTCAATAAGTGAATCTAATTCTTTCTGTAGGGACATAGATTCCTCCTTTTGCTTCAGAACATCATCCTTGAGACGATCTACATTAGCCATAAGCAAAGTGTTGCCTTTCTTCAAAGCGTTGACTCTTGTTTCGTGCCTCTTCAGACGTTTCGAAAGATTTTCTTTCTTCTTTGGGAGAGGTGCGTCCTGTAATTAAAGGATTATATAACTTCTTCATTGCGGAATTTTGCAATGAGCAAGCGAGCTGATGATGAATAACACTTTTTTTTCGAACGAAACTCCTTTTTTAGATATAGTCTGGCTACTGTAAGTTGATCCTAGAAAAAACTTTCCAAATTCAAAAATGTTGTAGATGATATCTCACAATTATAGCGGAAAAAAAGATTTTGATCATTTATCAGATCATGAGACCTAAACACGAATATTTAAATATAAGTTTTTATAAAAAGGAAAGTGCTGTTCTTATTGAGATTTATAAGACAAAGTGTATAAGACAAAATCTTATCATATGGTATTTTCATACATCTTTTATAAAAATATAATTTATTTAGATGAATAACATGTTATATCTAATATAACAAATCAAAATATCACAAACGTTATAATACTTATGATCAAGTATCAAAATCATGAAATTCAATTGTAGTCCAATTTAAGTCAAAAACAAAACACGGCCTCAGAATAATGTTGCTAGCCGAAATAAATGCAAGGTTCAACTTATAGTAGCCAGACTATAGTTTACAACGATGGGTGGTAAATTTATTACGTTCTTTGTGTTATTTCTATGATGAAAATTATTTCCAGTCCAGTACGACCCGCATGATTTTAAGAACAGAGCTTATTTTCTCCTAAAATACCGGTAACGCATCGGAAACACCTCTGATGTTGCGCTCCGTCCCAGGCGACGGCAGATGCTACCCAACAAGTCAAATATATTTTAAAAGTTTTCTTGTTTGTCCACTAATTTAAGATTTACCTCAGGTTCACTTTCACTTTCTGTCTCGCTTTCTGTGTCTTGTTCTGTTTCAGTCTCAGACTCTTCTTCGGTCTCACTCTTTTTCTCTTCTTCTGATTCTTCTTCTTCTTCCTCCTCTTCTTCTTCATCTTCGGAACCAACTTCTTTCATCATAGCAGCCATCTTGTCCACTTCTCTCTTGAGTTCTTTATATTTCTTTTTCTCGTCTCTGGAACATATTTATAAAATTGTTTAAAATTTAAACTTACAAAAATGAGACTGTATATTTTTTTCCTTGGTTAATTCTGGCGATTGCTTAATATAACTTACTTAAGACAGGCTTGTTGGTTCTTTAGTGACATCTTGTATGCCATTCTTTCTTTCTTCATATTTTCCTGCTTCTCTTTGAGGTGTCGAATCTTATTCCTAATATTACGAATTTCCTTCTCCATACGCTTTTGTTTCTTTTCTTCGCTTTCTTCCTGGAATAATAATATTTGAATTTATTTATTTAAGCCAACGTTTCATTGCATAATATACTGTTTATTATTTTTTTAATGTTATGTCCTGTCCTTACAATGTGCAGCAAAAATTGCAATTACGTTTTTTTTTGTTTTGGCAACTTGACACATATATGCGTATTTTGTGCCAAAACCAATTAAGTCTTTTATTGAATAACTTAAAGAAGAATTTACCTCTTCTTCTTCGGATTCTTCCTCCTCCTCAAAGCTATTGTCTTTTGTAACAGACAACTGCCGAATGGCATGGCTCGATCGCCTCGACCCAACATTTGAAGGAATTATTCCCTGGGAAATATTAAATTTTTACGTTTACATAATATTTCTTTTGACAAAATGAAATATACAATTTTAACTAATAATATCATTATGAACGGCATTCGCATAAAATATATGGCAAAAGTGAGTAATAATATTAAGGGCTGTGTATGTGTTCTTTATAAGGAATTAAAGCGAAAATATTTTTTATGTCATTTATATGGGCTGGGCTCAGCTGCGCGAGTGAGACCCTATATATGTATCTATATATATCTTTCACACCTCTTTCAACAGAAAATTGCTATATTGTTGGAGTACTGAAACGCTTCATAAATTTTAATACGTCTTCAACTCAGCATATGTTAGATATTAATAGAAGTAAGCGTTTCATAGCAGTTTTTAATTTTACTAATGTACACTTATCTTGTTGTTTATATCAAAAAAGAAAAAAAGTGTTACCTCATCGTAGTTATTGTTAGTAAAAGCAGCATTATATAAATTGTTGTTATTAGCATCACACGTATTCAGTTTTAACTTTTCAGCTTCTGGTGAATTTACATCAATGTTTAGTAACCTACACTGCTTCAAGAAATCTAGTTGGTTCTTTTGATAAAAAGATAATGGTTCCTCTGATTGTAAAAGCTCTTCGAATTTATTCTGCAAAGTTGTAAGTAAAAGCAATAACAAAGACCTATTTAGTTAAGGTATTAAAGTCTTAGCTCCATTAGGTCTTCTATAAAGTACTAAGTGGCATAAAAACAAAGTTAATTTTTGTTGTCATTGCAAAGCTATTTTAATTTTAAAAATATGAATATTGCATATCTGTAAAAATACTCGTACATACCGCAAGGGCTTGTTCTAATTTCTTTTCTAATTCGGCATTTCGCCTCTTTACTTCTTCTAGCTCAGACTGTGCTGTATCTCTTTCTTCTGCAGCTTCTAAATACTGTTTCTCTATATTATCGGCCGTTTCTTTAGCTTTCTCTACTTCCATTTTTAGGTTTGTAACTAATCTTTCGTCGTAAGCATCAGTAACTGAAATTACAGTTTTGTGTTGTTCTTGTTTAATAATTGCTCTTTCCCTTGCTAGTTCTGCTTCTAAGTTTTGTATCCTTGTTAATAACCGTTTGTTTTCTCTCTCTTGCGCTTCTTTATTTCTAAAAATAATTGCATTTTCATTAGTTACATGTAATTAAGCTTAAAAGTCGACAGTGATAGCCAGGCGATTATTTTTCCATGGAAATTAGGTAATTGTAACAAACAAATTACTAAATTACCTTAATTCAATAGCTAAAAGTTGTTTGGTAGATTGCAAATCGTCACGAACTTTGTCAATGTCGTCCATCTCGTCAATGTCATCTTCTTCAGGTGCTGCCGCAATTGGTCCCTGAAACATAAATTAAAAGACTTGTACCTTGAGTGACACCTCATTACCGCCGCCGCCTGTGGTAATATCCTCTTGACGACATATTTAAAATAAAAAGTACTAAGACTTGCAAAAGTAACTATCTTATCATTAATAAGTTTTTGATCGTGTTTTCCCTCGCACTAAGAAGTATTTTTCATACAAACATTCATCCCTTCTTTTGACGAATTGTCGAGTGCGAGTTTTTTTTCACATTCGACCGTGAACGCGTTTCGCGTTTATTACGATTTTATATGGGATTTGTACACGCCACCTAGCGATGCTCACGGTCATATGTATAATGGGGGAAATTGAAAGAGAGCCAGTTGATAGACCTACGTCATTTAGTCGGAGTATGACAATTGTATGTAAGTCGTGATCTGTCGGCTGATTTTGATATAACCCGACCAAATTACTCAGATCTAAGATCTATATCTGTTTTAACTTCTCGATTGTATAAATTCCATATAAAATCTTAGTGAATGCGATACGCGTTGTCGAATGTGAAAAAAAACTCGCACCCGGCATCCAGAATCGAATTTAAAAAAATATTCTCTTAGCGGATACGTCATAACAATATATATCTGCATCCTAAATTTCGGCCCGTTATACCCAGTGTATCGACTGTGCGTTGACGTGTGATCACGTCGTTAGTCAGTCAGTTATTTTTCAGCTTAATAGATACCTCAGGTATATTGGTTCCAGAAGGCGAGGCAGCCAGATTAGCTTGTGACATAGACTTTTGAACTTGCTCTTCTATCGTCATTTGTCTTCTGAACTTTCTCAAGCCTTCCAAATTAGGTTTACTTCTGTCATTTGTTTTCACTCTCTTTAATTTAACTCCTTTGGAGATTTCTTTCAAAAGTTCGTTGTGTGAATTTGGCGCTTCTGATTCAAATATGAATTGTCCTTTGTTTTTGACGACTACTGATCGCGTGATGATAGGCTGGGACCTAGAATATTATTGGACTTGTAAAATATATTACGCGCAACAATTTTATAATAACGGCATTACTTTCATGCATTGTTTAGATCCATATCCTATCTTCTATTTTTCGGCCTTACCGATCATTACAAACGACGTGTTTAAGTTTCCTCCCTTGCTCGACCTCCTTCATCATATCACTCCAGTCTGGCCTTTTCCTGGGTCTGCTGCGCAATTGTTCGATCTTCTTAAGTTTATCCGGATCTAGTGGAGATTTTTTGAATTCGGGAGGAGGTGGTAGCTTTGGTGGTAATGGTGGAGGCATCGGTGGAGGTGCTGGTTTTAGCAAACCTGAAATATATCAGTTTATGAATTATAACCAAGCTATAAACATGAACATGTCATATCGACGTAATTAATGATTTTTATCACATTGTACGTGGCTAAAAAATTGTCTAACAGTTTTCCTTTTTTTAATTTAAGAATATTCCTGTTATAAAAACTAGAGAAAATAGATCAAACATCTGGTCTAATTTACTTCTAGAAGTACATAAATACTATTAATATAGTCCTTGTTTATAACTAAATATGTAAATATATCTTAAAGCTCTTCGAATATCTTTGTTTCTTTATACTAATTTTAAAGTGTTCGCGATTAATTTTCTTTCGAATTTTCACCTTTAAACATGTTTCCTTCATTCATCTTCTCTGTTGCTAATTTACACAATACACTTATAGTTTAAGAATTAATAATTACTTGCACAGAACAAAAGTTCTATCTTAAAAAAAATCACTAAACAATTTATCATTACGAATTTGCTCTGAAGTGGTGCATTTACACCTGATCAGCGCTCGCATCGCACGCGGAACTATCGCAGACTATTTTGGATCGGATTTAGACCACAAACTGCTAAGCGCACCAAACATCTGACAATGGAATTTTAATGGCCAGAATGTGCAAGTGATAAATTCATAATAAATAGCGATAAAAATTGATAATTAAAATTTAACTCGAAATGTTAAGACCAAAGTATATAAAATTTTATATAAAAATACACCGATTCTCATAATTTTAAATTCAAAATTATTAATCAATAATTTTGCAAATAATATTAACTATGTGATAATTTCAAGTTGCAATTATATCATAAAATACAAAAAAAAATAGGTAACTGACGAATGCAGCAGGTTATTTAAATTATATATATCTATCAGACGATTGGGTCGTTAAACTGTACATGTTATAAATATAAAAATAAATAATGATACAAGTGTCTGCCAATATTTATGTATTTCCCATTGCATCGATGCCAACATTACAAAGAGAAAAATCGTAGTTACATACATCTAGGTAGCTACTAATATCAAACTGTTATATTGTTTGTATACGATCACAACAATCGTGCTATTAATAATACTGTGACTATAATTCTAAAATTGGAAGAAATAATGAGTCTCAGGCTAAAGAAAGGAATCAGTACCACGTGAAAACGCAACCATATTAAATGAGTCAAAATACATTTTACTGAACGAGTTTTTGAGATGATAGTGATTTTCATGTTGTCTCTCGAGGTTTTCAAGGTTTGGACGCGGTATATAATCTTATTCAAGGTCTTGGTCTTCCATATCCAGTCCTAATATACTAGACTATTTCTAAACAAGTATAAGGCAAACAAACGTTGCATATTAGCGTTTATATCTTTCCCGGTATACTCGGATGATATTCGCAGTTGCGAGTGCCTTAAAATTAGTTTATCGTGCAAGAAATGTGTGTGGGAGTACTCTATGCCCATCTCCGGTACTTAACGTATCTCCATACCAAAATTCAGCAAAATCGGTTTAGCGGCTTAGGCTAAGTGTCTGTCCGTTACCTCTTCATGGTAGCAGACAGACATACACACTTTCACATTTATAATATTAGTATGGAACTATGGATATGAAAATCGGTACTCTAAGTTTAACCTACTTCTTAAGCTTTCATTCTTCGTTAGAGTGTGTCCCTTTGGAATCTCATTGTTCAAAGTCTTGTCAATGTTTTCTTTAACACGTTCATGAAGTGGGTCCCTCCATTTCTTAAGTGCCACATCATCTTTTGAAGGAGCTTTTTGTAAAGATGGTTTGCGCGGTGGTAACTAAAAAATGTAAGAATTCATAATTTTTATAGCTGATTAGGTTAGTTACGAATTATTTTCTAAATTATTTATGTATTAGTAAGTACCTTTGATGGTCCCTTATCTGCTGCAGAGGGAGGCTTAGTCGCCATTTTTGTTTCTTCGACCTTGTCCTCTTTATTTGCTACTGGTTTCTTTAGCTCTTGAACGTTCTTACCATTGGGCGTATTATTTAATTTTACATTTCTATCTACCGTCTTTTTGTCTATGTTATTTGTAGTTTTTGACTTGTCATCTACTGTTTTTACCGATTTTAAAGGCGCTTTATCATTAGTTGGTTTTTCTTCTGGTTTTACTGGGGTTTTGGGTGTTGGTCTTGTAAATCTAGGCTTCTCATCCCCGGTTCTGGCTGATTTGTCCGCTAACTTTGCCGCAGAAGGCTTAACAAGTTTGTCTTCTGCAGGTTCTGCTACACCGTTTTCACCTTTGTCTCTGATGGTCGATTGCTTCTTCAAAACAGCTGTAAAATAAAAATTTTATATTAACGAATGCTCTGTATAAAGAACTATATTTGGACTTTATCGTAGGATATATTAATAGTTTGTAATATTGTATAACGTAAGATCGTGTTTGTTAACCCATCCAGGAACTGCTAAACTATTACTGTTATATATACTCGTATATATATAGCTCAATTAACAGTTGGTAACATTAGTGTGGAACCCCGATAAACTAGCAAGGACGAGCGTTTTGGCAGCCGCCATGTTTATTTACGTAGCCGAATGTCATCAAATGCATTGGAATAATAAAACACGTGCTGACATCAGTTTGTACGGTCTTGTTTAATTATGTATGATTATAATTAAATTAAAACAAATAATGATTTTTGTGAAATCATCGTTATAAGTCTCGATATTCTTTACCATCCACCGTCTAGAACAGTGGTTCCCAAACTTATTATTCTCGTGGACCACTTTAAAACCAAGATCAATTTTAGTGGTTTCGTTGGACCCCCTGCTACACCCCCGTCCTCATATAATATTATCTTGCAAACAAAATGTCTTGCTTAGTTCGAGCAGCTCATTTTGTAACACGACATCGGATTTGTGGTGATGGATTCATAGTGATATACTATTTTTAAATGCGGTTTTTAAGTTATCATGCAAGATACTTTAATAACGGCTATCTACTAGTAAGTAAACAAAAGTAAAAGTACAAAAGTAATTGTAATCATCAAAACGTTTTACCTACGGCAAGTTTGAAATTTAAGAAAATCTTCGTGAACCTCGCTTAACGTCTTGTCCGTCATTTTTTGTTTAGGCCCATGTAGACCCCCAGTGAGTCTCCCGTGGACTCTTGGGGGTCTACCTGGAACTTTGGGAATCAATGGTCTAGAATATAACGAGACATAATTATTGGTTATAAATAAATTATTTCTGATTTCTGACAATGGACAGTTAGGATTAAAATCTGGGGAAAGTAAAATAGCGTTTATTGAATACGCACACGATGCGATCGATAATAAACTAGCCTGTGAAAAAATGTTTAGTAAAAATGACAGTGATAAAACCGATGGCAAAAGAAGTGTGTTGGTTGTAAATCATCGAATAACCCCAACACGGTCGTTTTGTGCGTCGGTCCTCTCTAAAAATACCGCGAGTCGGCGTCTGTTTGGAATATCTCAGCGTTAAGCCCGCGATGATACGAACAAAACCCAACATAATCGTGTTTCGAAGAAAAACTGCAAAATGTTTTATTGTGATATTAAATATTTGCAGTTATGATGAGATACTTATTGAGATATAAAACATAATTGCAGAAGCTTTGTGCAGAGGCGCCAGTGTTGTGTTATTCACAACTTGAACAAACGAGGAAACTTAAATTCGTGAAAACTTGAAATGGTAGAGTTCCGAGAAGCTATAAACATAAAACCTAGTTTTCTATTATGTTATTATATTTCACTGTCTCCATCCTCAAAACACAACATACCATTATTACACACTGGTAATCTATAAGACTGTCGTATCCGGTACAGCCAACTCATTAGAAATGAAGTTTGACTCCTTAAGATTTGTGATAGGTACTTTACATTTAAGAGAAATTGTCGTATGCTTCAGATATTTCCAGCTATTTGGTATTAAATCTTGATAGTGATCATGGATAAGCATTTCAGTGACCACTTTCAATGAAAAACTATAAATGCTTTAGCGTTCTCATTTCATACATCAAGGTTAGCCAATTTAATAAGATCGCGTCGTGTTTATGTACGTACCTAATTATAGACGAAGGATATAGTTGTATAACATCAGGAGGAAAAAGTAAACGATTTCTTACATTCTCTATCATATACAGACTTTATTTGTTAATGTGTTAGTTAATTTGCGAAACTCTAGTTTCTTATAGTTTACTAGCTGACCCGCCAAAAGTTATTTCACAATATAAATGACTAGTATTTCCTTTGCCCGTGTGAAATTGCAAGACTACTGATTTATTGCATGGAATGGGAATCAAAATAATTATCCTCTCATTTTAATGTGCTACTCTTTATGTACACTGTAAACTAAAATTCATTCATATTTAGTCATAATTTGACGACCTCTGTGGCTCAATTGGTAAGCGCGTTGAAAGCTTGTTCGAATCCGGAGCAAAAAGTTTATCAATGTTCCTGTCTTGGATGTGTATTAAATATCCGTACCATATAATAAAAATCTTAAATATGTGTATAGTATAAAAGTACGAAATATATTTCCGCTGTCTGGTACCTGTAACACAAGTCTCTCTTGTACTTACCATGGGGCCAGACTGACGTGGTATTAAGCTTCCATAGATATTATTATAAAAAAAAATATGATTACTAAACAATATAAATATAGCTCTATAAGCAAACAATGTATACAAGATCATTTCACGTGGTTATTAAAACTATTATCATTAGTTATTACAGTCTGATAGTCATGATGGCGTCCGGTCATTGCTGAATGCAAAAACTGTCACATTAGATTTATAGATTTATAACAATGTGTTTCAGCAAACAGATTTTAAAACTACTTGTGAGTCTAAACTTTCATGCGCTTAGTAAAGTAGAGATCCTTATTTTAAACATACCATCAATAAGGTAAGAAAAAGACACTCTTAAAATAAACAAACCCTCAATAATCACAGAGGCACAAAAATCGGAGCACAAAATGTATTCACAACACTTCCACTCCAGTTAAGAAACCTGTGACTTTTGGAGAGGCGCCCGAGCCCCTGCCAAATATCACGTGTTGACGTCACAGCGGAGGTAAATATATCAACTTTGTGACATGCACATCAAAAAAATACTCCAAAATAAAGCGGCATCAAGAAATAAACAGTGATAAACATAAATCTTTTCGGAAGCTAACGATAATGTCCTCCGTAATTTTGTGGTGCTAAGATGTAGAGTGGCATTCGCATATTCTGTCATCATCAATCATTTGTTTAGAGCAGTGCAGACACGTGCAGGGGTACTCGAACTGGGGACTGTCCCTTCATGCCTCGTGATCAAGAAGATTGTAGCTATTTAGTAATTAGCGACACAAAATAACACTCCGAACCGGTTTTAGTGACGGTGGTCGATTAGATTAAGGCATATACATTATACATGGGCTAAAGGGGTATGTTTAACCTTTTATAAGTAAGTCGAAAGGTTAACCTCATTAGCCAAAAAAATATATGCTATAAAATGATCTTCAGTCTTTTATTGTTAGCAAGGAATTTTATTTTTTCTTAAGCTTATAGTTAATATAGTAATATCAGAAAAAATGTACCGTGCAAATCGATTTTTTGTAAAAAAAAACTATATAAACTACAAAATCAACCGGTTAAGTTGAACGATTTTATTTTAATCAATACAAAATAAGTTACACTATAATCCCTAGGGACGAATTCTTGTTTGTTGTTTTTATTTGTATATTAATTATTTTCCGTTGGCGGGGGGGATTTTGGAAACTCCGAGTGTATGGTCAACTGACACTTAAAACAAGTGTGTGCGCAAAACAAAGGACTTCCTCTCTCTATGTTAACTCTCATAACCCAGGGGAACGGATAACCGACACAACTGACGAGAGTTCAGGTGCAGAACGATTAGGACAATTATTTAAATTTAATTTCGATGCAGGGACTGACGCACGGAGAATCCACGACCTCCCAAGTCAAGAGCTTTAAACGCTCTTAAATTTTTACTAAATGGACTACAAAGACGTTCAGGATTAGCGACATACAAAATACAAATACCTAAAACAGTGTACAAACCAATTTTCATTAAAAAAATACTTTTAGTTCTAGTGCGGTACGGTCTAAGATAATTGGAAATAACTAGCTTCAATATAATTTTTGATTTGTTAGGAAAATCTATTTTCCTGATGGCCTCAAATAAAACATTTCGTCACCGGCCACGTCTGCCGGGTATAAATAATTTACGTTGGCTGCAAATAGACCACCACCTCGACTTTGACCTTTATGCGGACGTCTGATAGAGAGTAGTTTCGCATGAAATATTGTTTGTATACTAATTACAAAAAAATGGAAAATATACCAGTACAAGAGCACTAAATTAGCGCCTTGGAAAAGTAAAAAACCTGTTTTCTTTTTTTTTTAAGTTTCTGGTACTTTTTCAAGTATTTTTTCATATAAAACAAGTGGGGAAAACTACCGCCTCCCAAAGACACTCGCCACATCAGAAGAGTTGCTGGTGCGTTGGCGGCCTTTCAAGAGGGAATACGCTCTCTTTTTGAAGGTTTGCAGGTCCCAGGAAATACTGCTGGTGATAGTACGTTCCACAATTTTTCTGTGCAGCGTAGAAAGTTACGCCAAAAGCACGCTGTGGAAGACTGCCACTCATCAAGATGATATAGGTAGTAAAGTTTTCGCGTAGGTCGATGACGAGAAGTTGCAGGTAGAATGATTCCGAACAATTCCTCTGAGCACTCCTCGTGATAAAGTCCTTTATAGGATGCAGAGCGAAGCTACATCTCGGCGCAACTCCAAGGGGTCAAACGAATTGCTGACGCGCAACGCGGACGATCAGACGGACGATGCATTTATAGTTGAAATGTTGAGTATGTACAACATTTTCACAAGTCCTTTATATATCTTTTTATATCTATTTACTTTTTCAGATTTTGCAAGAAAATAACATAATAATTTGTCATCGTGTACGGTTGAGGAAACACCCACTTGAGTCGACATATTGTGTACAATTTGCTACTACTATTTTAAAGATAGTCATACTATCAGCTGCCAAGTAAATCATATCCCTAAATATGACATCGTCACAACATATTGCTAACATACAGTAGAGCAGTATTCTTCTAAACATAAAAAATCTAATTACCTACCTTATATATTAGAACATACATATATGGGGCATTTCACGTCAAGCGGGCAGCGAAAAAAATCTCAGGTTCTGGATTTTGTTTATAATTTGGTTAACTAGACGTCTATAGGGCCTCGATTAATCATCATCATTA
>JAOTAV010002406.1:0-33211 GCA_026546445.1 Cyclargus thomasi | reverse complement strand
GGATACCACTGCTGATCCTGGCGACACAGGAGATACAGTGGTGGGAATGTGTGGTGGGCCAAAGCCCGTTTTAAAAATACTACAATTTAAAATTTATTCATAATCATCATCACTGCAATTATATCAGGCACTATTCATTATGTCATTCTATTGTATCTCAGAACACCTCAAAATTTATAGGGAAATATGATTATGGTTTCATTATAAGTATCCTAATCGCTTGGCACCAAAAAATAAGACCGTACCGACGTATAACTACCATGGTTCACAAAGTGCTAATGGAACTCCTTATTCCCTAAAGATACGCGTTTGGAGATTCCAGCGCTATTTTAAGAACCCAAAGTATACGCTACTAAGCATTTTATATCAATCATCATTATCAGTCAGGTTTAAAGCGCACAGGTATGTTCCTCAGCCGCCGACGCCGCCGATACTTGTCGACATTTTGTCGGTGAGCTAGGTTGTTAGCTTCACTTCCCTAAATCTCAAAAATTCTAGAAAAGCTTATAAATACAAGGCTCATTAGTTTTCTTAATAAAAATAACATTATTAGTCAAAATCAATATGGATTTACCCAGGGTAAATCAACAGACGATGCAACTTTAGACCTTACCGAAACAATAGTTAAGTACTTAGACAAGGGTGAGTAAGTTTTGGCAATGTTTTTAGACTTATCAAAAGCTTTTGACACAGTCTCGGTACCTCTCTTGTTAAAAAAGCTTGAGTCTATTGGAGTTCGTGGTGTAGCTCTAAGTATGTTTCGAGATTACCTCTCTAATCGCTCCCCGTGCGTAAAGATAGGAGAATTTGTAAGTAGTCCTACTCGGCTGTCTTATGGAGTGCCACAAGGAAGTGTCTTGGGTCCCACACTCTTATATAATATACTTGATTTCTTTATGTTCACTCAAGCTAAAAAATTGCAAAATATTTGCCTATGCTGACGATACAGCCTTGGTTGTGTATGGAAAAAATTAGGATGAAGCTAAGGCTTATGCGGAGTTGGCTTTCGGATAAGTTATAAAGTGGCTAGACAATAATCTGTTGACTTTGAACTTATACTTACTTATATGAAAGGTATATATACAAATATATACCCTCCTCTCTATCTTCGAATATCCGACTACCGCATGACTTCTGCATTATAATAACCCATACCTGTGCTGAGAGCAACTGTGATTGTTCTGCTTTGTCATCAGCAACAGTACCTGGGACTAGTTTTGGATAACAATCTCAGTTGGTCTCTACACATACAAACTCTTACTTCACGAATAAGAAAACTAATTCCTGTCTTTCGTAAGCTAAGGAGTTCGGCAAATATTGACATAATGAGGTGTGTGTACTTTGCACTTTTCCAATCTCTTATACAATACTGTATAACTACTTGGGGAGGGTGTGGGACCCGAACTTTACTCCAACTGGAGCGTGCTCAGCGTGCTGTCCTGAAGGTCATGTATGGTCTTCCGCGTCGCTACAGCTCACTTTCGCTCTATCGAGAGGCAAAAGTACTGACTGTTAGGCAAATTTATATCTTAAACACGATTCTCCGCAAACACAAAGAACTGCCGTATGTAAAACCTTCAAATAGAACCGCAAGAAAAATCTGTTCGGCTGTGCGACACCGTACTTCGCTTGCTCGACGACATTACTACGTCATCTCTTCACAACTTTACAATATTGCAAATAAACAAATCCATATATATTCCCTAAACTCAAGGAAATGTAAACAAACTATTGTTAATTGGCTAATCACACTTGATTATAATAGAACTGAAAAAATTCTCCAAAACCCATACATGTAAGTAAACGAACCTAAATACACACACACACACACATGCACAAACACTTACACAACACATACACCACAATGGCAATCTTAAATTACATTTTTAATTTTTATAGGTCATTATTATTTACAAATGACATCTGTTCCTATTAATTATAAAAATGAAATGTTTATTCTAAGAAATCAGTAATATTTATTATTTAAAATGAATCGAGACAAATGTTTTATATATATTTTTTTATTTTTTTACACTATTGTTATTTTGAAATTAAGAAAAATTAATAAATTGGTATTAAATGTTAGTTTTATTACAATTTTATATTTGTCTAAATCTTGTATGTATGTAATCCATTCAATTATTACTTACTTGTTTATTTATTAAGTTATTGTTTTGTCAGCGGTTTTACTGTATTTTTCGTGTGGTAAACTAATTTCCCTGAGCTTGTAAACAAAGGCAGCTGTGACACAGTTCATACTAGTACAGCTGCCAATGTTATCTTTAACAATGTATTTTGTAAAATTTAAACTGCCTTAGTCTTAGTGAATTTTATAATCTTGAATGGAATATCAATAAATTATTATTATTATTATTATTATAATGCCGCGAAAAGCGTCCTACGCTACGCGAGCAGCACAAGTCATAGGGACAGTAGCTGTCTACACGTGCGCCGCAAACCCATTGATGGGGTAAGATATGCGGTGCACCAAGACGCAGGGCAATAGCTATGCGGAAAGTGTTTTGGTCCAGCAATGTTCCTGTGTTATTTGATGGTAGTACCTGCAGCCAAGAACCCGACTCCCACCTTTCTACGGCCAAAAGCCGAGCCCGTTATGTGGCGCTGGTAGACGTGTTAAAGAATGTTACGCACCAGACTGCAGATAGGCTCCATCGCCACGGGAACCTCGCTGCCAGCACTAGCAATGTCAAAGGCGTTCATGGCCTCGTCCGCAAAAGGAATAATAGGTGGACAAGATGAATGTTCTAATATCCTACCTATTAGTACCCGATTCGCGTGGACTGATGACAAGAAGGTCGGTAGGGCTATGTCAGCAATTTTGCGAATTCCCAGGCTACCGAACCTTATGGGAAGTGTCAATTGGGTCCATGATCGGCCGTCAAATTTAATATTAAAGATTGAGGAGAGCGTATGTTTTAAGGTATCGTCTAGGCTCTGTAGAAGTTGTGGAAAGTTCCAGAGATGGCAACACCGTAGAACATACGTAAAAAGAACGAATAAACAATATCGAATAAAGGTGAAAGCCATGTGACTATTAATTTCTTTAAAAAAACTTTTATTAAAATTTCGTGTTTTTTGTCAATACAATCCGAAAAGGAATCGGTTAGAATGGGTAAGCCCAAAAGAAAGAACGAATCTTTTCCAATTATATAGCTGCGGGGCTAGGTCCCTAAAACCGGAGATTATGTTGTCCCTATCTCCACAACCTTCGGGAACGAAAAGCTCACACTTCCCCAGGTTAAAATCTAGACCTATAGTTTGGAATTCGCGAATTAGTGTGCGAAAATCCGAAAGAACTCTGGGAGCGTCACCAGCAAGGGTGCCGTCGACCAGATACCACACGTTAAATTTTGAATTTAGGAGTTCGATGACCGGATGAATAGCAATGATGAAAATTTCTGGACCGTGGTGTAATAGGGAAGCATATGGGGACACGCGTACACACTATGTAGGGGACACGCCCACCAGGTGTGCAGGACTCATAGGATCGTGTAATGAAGAGGCCTTATTTTCCGATCTCAAGTACATAGTACAGACTACAGATGCTCTTTGCCGTGGGAGAGCTGTGCTTCGGCACAAAATGGCCGGCTCGACCGGAGCAGAGCCTGATTAACCCATATTTTAATTAGGCTGCCGCTTAGGACGCGAGTGTCGGGAGGAGGCGTTTAAAAAATAATATTTGCAGAAATAATTCTTGGCCAAAAACGGTAAAGGATAACAGAAAGAAAAGGATACCAGTATTAACTCTATCAAAACTTAAATTAATGTTGTTAATACTTTCTGACTATAATTAAAAATGATGTACCAAATCATAAGTTGTATTAATTTTGTTATTTTATAATTTATTGTTTTTGTCAGCTAGTTTTTGTTATTTTTAGAAGGCATCCATTTATATTACTATCCCAATTCAAATTAATATTTTCAGAAAATTGGATTCTCTCAAAATGATAACATGATGTTCCTGTAATAAAAAAAAATGTGTATATTTTAGTTATGATTCAAGAATCAAGATAAATCTACCAAAGTATTAAATAATGACTTGCTTACTTAGGGTTTCTATAAATTTATTAAATGTGTCTTCATTTCTTATAACACTAGCTATGTATATTTCTAAATGCAGTTTTCTTTTAAAAAATACTTGGAATACATCACAAAGTGGTTTCAATATTGAAGGGTCGTACACAATATCAGCTCCAATTACTATATCTGGTACTAAATGTTTTGGTATAACATCAGCATCATTCCAATCTAGCATAATAGCACCTGAAAATGATCAATATAAAATGAATTATCATAAATTGAAACAATACAAATCAAACAAAAGAAGTCAGTAAACACAATAATTTGATACCTATAGATTTCTTTGCTTCTTGGTAAATAAAATCTTGACTTGATTCTTGTGACATGTTCGAAAAATTTATGGATATATTGTGGTCTATTGTTTTTAGGACATCCAAATGATGATCAGTCATCATCATTGAATCAACATTGCAGTATTTGAACATGGTAACCCCAGTAAATCCAACCCCAGAACCAAGTTCCAAAACATTCTTCCCACTAAATAAGTTTTTGTTACATAAAGCCCAGTCGCATAACATAAATGCTGCCTAAAAATGAAATAACAAAAATCAAAGTATGCTGACATACAAATACAGTTTTAATACCACTACGTATAATACAACCAAAATTAATACATATTATATTATGTTTATCAATAAATTATATTGTCTTACCTCCCAAGTTCTTAATCCGGTTGTTCCATCAACAACCATATTTTTAGTTTCTCTGATGATTACTGTATTTTCAAAGTTTTCATAAATAACATAGTGACGATAATAATATTCATTATTTTTCCCCTTCATTGATATGCATAAATAATTATAAATATCATCATGAATGTCCTGTTTTTCTTGTAAAATATTAATTAATTTTTTTAGAAAAAGCCTACAGAATTCATTGTTCATAGGATATTTTGTAAACTTTGGACTGTGAATAGTTAAAGCTAGAAATTCTTCTTGTTTGTCCCAAGTTAAGTTTTCAATTTCTTTAAGCTAGAATAATTTTTGTAATATAAAAAAAATATAGTGAAATCTTAAGATCTAAAATAAAAAACTAGAATACCTCTAAATTGAATGTCAATAATCCGTTGAAAAAATATTTTGCTAGCTTCAAAGCTGTTTCTTGTTTACACATTTCTGTGGTATCAACTTCTTAAAAATGAATATAGGAATATTATAAATTGTGATTAAAATTGTCGAAAGCCTATTTAAAAGGTATTTAAATTATATACTTTTGATATTATAGTTCTGTGGTTACTTTTCAAGAATTGCAATTTGCATGCATTTGTTGTTAACATAGATTACTACGTACTACATAAAGTTGTTAAATGTTTTTCTTCCTCTTCCTTTATCTTTATCTTTTTTTATAGCGCTACGGCTATATAACCATGGCCAGTGTCGAGTAACAGCGGGAAATCAATTTTCTTAGTCCAATAATTTAAGCAAGAAGAAGAGGAGGAGTTTTGGCGGGACGTGAAAAGTGATGTTGTGTTTTTGTATTTCTTTGCTTAATTTGTATTTTGTTTCAGGTTTGGGATATCAACCATAAAAGTTATTATGCACAAGATGCAACTTCAAGAAACGTGCTATTTTATGTACCCCTCCTATACTCTTTCGAAATTTTAGTAAACCGTCTTCCACTTTACTAAATTGAAATGAAATGAAAATATACTTTATTGTGCACAATGACAGTTTTACACACATAACATGAGATTATTATTATTATAATATAAGTGATAGCACACAAAGGCTGACTAGATGGTTTGACTGACGTATTACATTGACTTTGACTAGATTTTAGACTTGAAGATAGTATGTAACGTTGCTAAAAAACATTATTGGAACAAGTAAATTGATTTACCGTCTTTACTTGACACAAGTCGTGGTTATTTAGCCGTAGCGCCATATGAAGAAGACAAATAATCGTGAAAAAAAGTTACACTGACAAACGACATATGACAAATGTAAAATGACATAAAAATAACCTCTTATTTTCAAGATTCTGTTTATCTTTGCTATTACATTAATTGCTTTTCTGATAAAATTTGATTATTTAGCACTGTTTAAATTGTATAAAGTATGGGAAATGATGTTGAAAATACGACAAGCAAGGAAACACCTAACACACCAGAAAATGATCAACAAACCAGCCAGAAAAGTGAAGCCTGGGGATATGATTTGTACCCGGAGAGAAGAGGAACTTTTCAGAAGAAATTAACAAATGTATTAATCGGCAAAGAAGGAAAGGAAAATATTCAAAAGATGAAGTGCGAAAAGAATGTTTACGAATGTATTAAAAACAGTAAGTCGAGTTGTTATGTTATGTGAGATCTTTTCATCGAGATTATACGTTCTTTTGTATTCATTAAATTTAAGAAAAACAAAAAATATATAGTTGCTGTATATAATATCCTAGATTTTTGTTTAAAATCCACACTAAAAAATTTGTTAGATGCTTACAACTATTGCAATGTTGTGTAATATAAATACAAGTTTCATTTGTTTTGAAAGCTAGAAGAATAGTATTATATTGCAAACATGTTTTAGGTCCAATGGTAAAAATTATGATGGCTGCCCTCAAGAGCTCTGGTTGGTTAGTTTACTTACTTACTCTCTACTTATTTTCATCAATGTCTCACACATCACTCATCTTTATTACTAACAACCCTCTTTAATACATTTATATATAACACATTTTTTAAAACACTTTATATTTATATCATGTGCGTCTGCACTAGGCTAAGTCTGTCCTGCGGTATAAATTATAATATAAATTGAAGAATAAACATTCCTATTTCAGCCCTATTGACATCCGAAGGCATATATCATGTGAAGTCTGTGATTACTCTGTGAGTGGAGGTTATGATCCCGAGCTAAACCAGGTAACAAATAGGTATATAAGAAAAAATTACATCACAATGTACTGATTTGCTTTATCTTAAAAAAGTATAATTTTTAGATTTTTAAAAAAAGTAAAATCTATTGTTGATTAAAATTTTGTATGCATACAACTATTAATACACATTACACACACATTTATACATTTTGTTCTTAATTTCAGATTGTAGTTTGTCAAAATGTATCAAGAGCTTATCGGATGGTCCAAGGCGTCCTTACTCATGAAATGATACACATGTTTGACTACTGCAAGAATGAATTGAACTTTAAAAATATGGAGCACTTGGCCTGCACGGAAATAAGGGCGGCCAATTTGACTCACTGCTCCTTTATTAGTGCTTGGTCACAGGGTGATGCTTCCTGGTTCAAATTAAAGAAGGCACATGAGGTAAGAATACAATGCTGAAAAGATTTTGAACTTTGTTCTGCGGTCACTAGATGGCATCAGCTTAATTAAACATAAATATACAAGGTGTAACAAAACTTAGCAATGTTGTCTGTAAAATTGTCACCAATAATTGTTCTTGGAATGTTAGGGTAAATTCATGTTTCTATAGAGCCTCCATACTTAATGATATATATAGCCAGTATAATTGTCTCATTAAGTATTAATTATTATCACTTTGATTTGAGACCCCTGTATATGAAGTAATGGCCCCAGCATACACCAATTTTTTTTTGCCATGCAATCGCGTGTTTTGCGACCGCTATTATAATTTGTCACATTTGCTTCGCGCGTCTGACACAAACGAATGACTGTAGCAATGAAAACGTGCGACCGTTTTGCTTGACAATGCGCAAAAAAGCAGAGTTGGAAGTTAGCGTTTAAATCATTTTTGTTTGGTTCATATCACTCTTGCTTCGCATTTGTGTCGCGTTTGAATAATATTTGTATCGATGCTGAGTGAGTGCCTTGTATGGTCGGGCATACCGCTGCCGACCGGCCGAATGGATTGCAATTGCATCGCTTAAAAAAAGGCACTGTGTGCTAGTATGCAGAATTTGCTGATTAGCCATTACTAATATTTAATAGAATCAGGCGTTACTTTGCGGAGATCCATAGCTTTATGTTTAGTAAATTAAGATTTTTAGCAATATTCCGCGAAATTAACCTCAACATGTAGTACAATCCTGTAGGATGTGAGGATGTGGATTCTATGAACAACGTCCGTTAAGTTACTGGTTGACTTAACGGACGTTGTTCGTAGAGTCCACATCCTGAGGATGCTCCGGTGTTGGGGCGAAACGCGCGTTTTAACTTACAGATTGAGGTAAATTTTCGCGGAACATTGCTAAAATTACTGTTTTCATACCAAAAAATAAATAATTTTAGGACTGCGTTAAGTCGAAAGCTCTATACTCTGTGCTCGCGGTACGTCAGATTGGAAGAGAGGAGGCTATTGATGTTATAGAAAAAGTATTTCCAAAATGCTATGCTGATTTAGAACCAATTGGCCGAAGAATTAGAAGAAACTCTGATGATATGCTCCGAGCATTCAAAGAAGCAGCTTATTATGGCTACGAATGAGTATTAGGCATGTTATGAAATGTAAATATATTTAGTTAAATTAGGAAAAAAAATTAAAAGTATCACATTAAAATAAATGTCTTTTATTAATTATTTACATATTATGTGATTTAAGTACATCAAAATACTGACTCGGCCATCCTATTAATTAATTAAATAAGGGCCTGTTTTACAATCGCTGTAAAGTTACAAATAGCTGGTTTTTTGCATTGTCACTTGGTATAAATTAGGCAACAAAAATGTATTTGTATGTAGTGCCGGCTTTAGCCCTACCAGCGCCCCGGGCGCGATCTTCTCAGGGCCCCGAATATCAATTCCATATCAGGCGATAAAAACAGGCCAGGTGCGTCTTTGTAAGCTTTAAGATGACTGTAAGACAAACCCCTAAAATAACAATAAACTATTGACAGATATATATCATTTATAAAGGTAAATGTGCATAGGCAATACAATACAAAATATAATGGGCCATAAATGAAGATTGGCGTTTAATTTCATGAATATATTCCACTTTTATAGTGTCGCCTTATAGCTGATTATTTACATATTTGTAAATGGTCTATTGCAAGTATAATAGGGGAAGTTGAAAGAGAGCCAGTTGACGGGCCTACGTCATTTGGTTGGAATATGTCATTTCCAAAGCCGACAGATCACATCTGTCGGCTTTGTTTAATATAACACGACCTAAATACTTAGATCCGCGATCTGTATCAGTTTCAACTTCCCTGTTTGTACATTATACATTTTTAGGGTTTCATACCTAAAGTGCAAAAATAAGATTCTATTACTAAGACTTCCCCGTTGATCCATCCGTCTGTCTCTATGTAACAGCTGTATGTAACTTTTTTGCCTCTTTTTGCAGTAGGTACAGTATGGAACCCTCCGTGCGCGAACCAACTTAAATTTGGCCGATTTTAAAAATTAATAATAAACTAAAGGATTTTAATTAATATTAATAAAATTAAGGCAAGTACTCTCCAATTGTGCAGGCTCCAAAATTTAGTATGCATGTTCAAAATGTTACCGCGTATATTACAATGACTAGACTTTAATTTTAAACTTAAGTAACGATATTTTAACAGGATACAAAAATGTAATAATCAAAATAAATAGGAACTAAGGATCTTGTAGGTATGTGTTTAGACTTCATTGCCTGCAATAGTGGCGAAAATTAAAAATATGCCCAAATATTATAACTTTAACCAATTTCTGCAACCGTTATTTAAAAATAATAACAATATAAATACACAGTTTCATTGAATTGGTTAACGACCAACAGGGCCGGCATTAGCCCAATCAATGCCCTGGGCACCACCTAACTTAAATAAGAACAATATGACACATGATCCAAGTTCTGTTTCAGATAATAGTATTTAAAAATTAAAAATCGTAATACAAAGAGTTTAATTTGACAAACATTAAAATAGAATGATGAATCAGACGTTTCGTCAGTAACATTTTAATAAACTTTCTTAACTTAAGCATTTTATTTAAAGCTATGGTCTTCGATCGTAATTTGTTTACTTTATTTACTTAAAAAAATGTTTCGTTATAGTAAAAAATACATACTATGTATGTTGCATATACTTTTAAAATGTAAACTTGAAGGCACTACGATAAGGCGTGGTCAGTGGCGGTGCAAGGCCAAAAATACGAGGGGCAACTTAGCAACGCCCTCGGTGATAGTAGAAAAAACTTAGATATTAATTAACAAAGCCATGTGTCCGCCACTGTGCGTGATATAGTATCTACATAATCTTAACATCGCATATTTCAAAACACTATAAATTGATAACTATTTTGTAGCGTATAAATACTGAAAATAGTTACAATTTCGTTTCGGGGACGGTTACAAAAGGATCACACAAAGTTTGAGTGTTACTTAATTATATGTACAAGTCTGTAAGGCACACACTTTTACTTGTTCAAGACTCGGTGAGCTTCACTGAGGTATGTTGTCCAGTAGGCTATCGTGAATAAGATGAAGCAAATGGGGAACACCATAAGGGCGTATCGGTCTAGGGCCCCATGTTGTGCGCCACAGAACATTACTCCTTTGTCGATTATGGCTCCCACACGCCCGCAGAATCCTTTTGGGTGCTCGTTCGATGGTATCGCGTCCAAAATGGGAGAATCCTGAACAAACAAAAACATTTTAGCATTAAAAAAAATATTAAAAAAATAAATACCTCAAGCGTTTTTAGCTTAGTTTTAAAACTCTAGCACTATATATCGTAAGTAGACACAATATCATTGTGTATTTACAGATCACACAAATTTTATATTATGATAAAGATTTTCTAAACTGATTATTTTTATTTTGTGCCAATCGCAAATACTTATTCTGAGCGTGCTCGCTTAAATATTTTTTTGCCTTAGATTTTCAGTATTAGCTGCTTATAGCTACAGTTATAGCTGAGTATCACACTGTCGAACATTTGCCTGGCATATTTGTTACTACTTTGCAAACATATGTACTTAGATTGTTACCAGACTCAAATATTCTACGGTCTAATTGCGGCAATATTCTATTTACTGAGTATTTTTGAGTAAAGCTCAACTCTGGAGTGGTCTACAGTTACTCTACTGTATGAGTGTACCTACAAACTAATGTCAAGTTACAGTGGTCTAGTCTTCACAACACTTTTACCTGACAAACTGATCTTGTTTCACATCCAACTTTATTTTTTCTTCTATTTTTTCGCTCCAGTGCCGATAACTAGAAATCGTTTGCCTAATTGAATGATTCACAATTTTGACATGTTATTTATTAATTATATAATTTTAGTATGTTATTATTTTATATTTTTCATAGCACAACAAATAATATTTTCAAATAACCACTGTCACATGTTTAAAAAATTGTGTCAGGTAATACGAGTACTTAAGTGTAAATTACTTATTTCTTTGCATAACAACAGTAGCAGACTTAGGTACATACTAGGATGAGTTATCCAATGCCTATTGAACCTGAATCCGGTACTGCATTATATTTGTATCTAAATAATTATAGTGCTGGACTATGATAATACCTTGAATTGAAATATAATGATGATTTAGTGCGTGTATAACGTAAATATTAGTTTTTTGTTGTGCCAAAGGACTATTTTTCTGCAATTTTATATCCGATTTTGTTCGGTTAGTCCCAGTACTAACTACTTCTCACACTTAAAATGCAATTAGTGACCAGTTTCGTCATTCCGCAACTGGTGAGTAATATTTTTTGTGCATTTAGTAATAAGAGCAGCTACACTCAACGATCGTCAGCAGCCAAACTACTGTAACTAAATATGGCTTCCAAATAAACGATGGATTTACGATGTTATGCAAAAATTATTTTGTATATTTTTGATCAAAATAGAATAAATTTCAGAATGGCAACTTCGGTTCCTTGGTTGAGTATAGTTGTATTAACATGCAAAAGGGACCCTTTCATAGTGTTGACAGTGTCTTCAACAACAACGATATAATGCTGTACTTTGCTTAATAAAATATTAGTTAAATCAATTACCCTCTGAATTGTTTGATGCGAAAATTGTTGCTTTAGTCCCTCATCTTCAACACTTAATTGTGGTGAGAAGACGCTGCCTTGTGGCGACCCCGGTACGGGAGTACTGAGTCTCTATAACAATATTACGGTTTATACTACAAGTAACACAAAAGTAAGAAAATAAGAGCCTGTTTCATCGCTTACTGATAAGTGTCGAATAGTCTATCCAAAACCTTTTTTTGACAGATGTATAGTATCTGTCAAAAAGTAATCGATGCTTATTAGAAACTTTATCAATAAGCCGTGAAACAGGCCCTCACGGTCTTTGGGCTGTTGGTTAGGAATTATTAAAAGCTGTTTTTAAGCTGCAATTGCTGATATGAATTATGACGCTTTGAAATATTTTAATGAATATGAGATTGCCGTGAATAAACTTTTCAATTTCAGAATAATAAGATCTGCTCTCAAACGGCACATTCAAATTTAATGGCGGGTGTGCACTCTCGCCGAGACACAACGAGACCGACCGAGTTCGAGAGTGTGCACTCGCCTGGTCTCGCCTGTTAGCCTCGGACGAAAGTTTCGCCATGAGTCTCTCGCCCGAGATCTCTAGGCGAGAGTGTACAGCCGTCATTAGGTCTCGACCGATTACTGCCGTCCTCTCCAACAACCTCTTTTCACGAGTTTCAAAACGTTCGTTTGAGTCTCATGACGGTTTCGGAGTACGGTTCCTAATTACGTCAAGCCCTGAAAGTAAGAGATAGAACTCACCTGCGTATGATTAATGTGTATAGGCGGCGCGAGCTGCGCGGAAGACGCGGCTCGGCGCATATCCTGTCGCCGGCGACTCCAGCTCTTGTCGTATCTGATCCCGAACAGCACCACGAAGTATTCCAGCAGCGCGAAGAACACGAACAGCGTGCAAGAAATCAGCCAAACCTCGATGCACTTCAACTCTAAGGCATCCGGAGAGTTGGTGCTGAAACAAAATCTTCAATCACTTTGAGTTGAATCCGAAAGCATGCGTCTTATAGGTAATGATGCAGAATTCTATAAATGTTTGATGGTTAGGCAAATATGGATGTGCTATAAAATAAGCTTCATTGGGTGGGCTTTATGATTTTAGTTATTTTTGGTACTACCATTTTGGTATCTTTTCACTTGTGAGTGCATATAAGGTGTGTTTATTTTATTTTATTAATAAGTACAACTACTAACTACCTGACTGTATCGAACATGGTGACTAGTGACAGCAGTGTAGTCACCAGCAGGACCATACGACCAGGAACGATCTCGGGAATGACGCAGAAGCTGCCCCACGATATTATCACGAACAACGCAGAGGGGAGGTAACTTTCTAGAAGGTAGCTTCGAAGCTCCCTCGACAGCTTGATTTGGAGTCTCGCTGCTGAATGTTCGCCTGAAAAATCGATTATTACTTAGCACTCCGAAAAAAAATCTGCAGCACAAAACTAAATAGAAGAAAACTATCGACTTAACAATTAGCCTATTCTCTCTAACTAATTTGAATAAACACGACTGGCTGCATGCAAAATTAAAATTAACCGATATTAACGTGCATAAACTTGTGAATAATCTACTAACATGAACTCTAAATACTAGGAATACGAGTAAAAGTAATAGCGTCCTTACTCTGGTCGTTAGAAATTCCTACGTAGAATAGCTAAGTATTTACTATTTTTTATAACTAGAAAGAAAAACAACACTGCTCTATGTCTGGCCGGATGGTATGGTGACAGTTATGAAATTGTGTGCTTCACAATTTCATTAATATTATTTTAACGATGGTATGGTCATAAAAATATACTTGCGCCCTTTTAAGATGATGGGGGTCAAATGGGCGATATGCTAGCTACGCCACTGTTAATAAGGGAAAACCGTTGAAATGGTCTACAACGTCACAATTTACTTCCCGCCTTTGTTTTTTTGTTATGGGAAGAATTTTTTCGACAACCGGACATAGGCAACAGCGAAGCGGCATGCCGGCGTTAACGCAATGTGGCACACAAGCGCAAAGCAATAAATAAACATTTACCTTCACCAAAATTTCGAATATGATTACTTTTGTCTGTGACAAAGGTGACGACGTATTTGGGGAGGCGGAACTGGTGGCGCTGTTCGCCGCTGACGCCACGCCACGGCGCCACCTCGCGCCACTCGAACCGCACGTCCTCCGCCGTGTATTTGTCTACAGAAAAAAATATTTTAAGTAAACAAAAACTTTAGAGGCGAACTTCAATTTAAATACAACAAAAATCGAGCAAGCTCATCTTTAAATGACATTTGGTGCCTTTTTGTACCCATCACCTAAAACGGTCCACGGACCACTGACGAACGCTGAAGAAAAAGTTCTGAAGATGTTATATAAGCGTTGGTGCAAAATGTCAGGTTTTCCATAGATGGCAGTGAAATTACTTGCGTGAATTTTCTAACATAATTTTTTTAAAACTTCTATTTGGTAGTATGGCTGTGGTGTGTTTTACCACCACAATCTGTTCTTGCGTGCTTGCATAGGCATTGTGGGAAAGAAGAGAGATAGATGCTGTAATGCATGATACTGAAAAAAAAATAATAACTATACTACATTTTAACCTGTGGATATCCATATTTTCACGAAGTTGTGCCTAATTATTTTAATTATGAACCTTAGTGGAAAGTCCATAGCTCTCTATAGAACTTGCTACATAATCTGACCCAAATCTTGATTAAGAGCCTTAAATAACAATCAGTAGAAAAAGTTTGGAACAAAATGGAACTTGTAGTGTATGTCATAAAGTGGCATTTTATTCGGTCCGTTCACGGTGATGATCTAGTAACGGCAGCGGTGGACAATCGGCCATATCGAGCGGAAAAATTTGTACCCCTTTTTCCGTAAGACGCGTAGATGTAAAGCATGAAATTTCTCCCAATTGTAGTTGATATAGGAGGAGCGTGGAATACCAAAATTATTTTAAAACAAGCCTATTTCAATCTAATATATAAAAATAAGTTGGGTTTTCCTTCCTGACCATAAAACTGGAGTTATAGAACGCACAAGTCGATTTCCAAGGTTTTGCATTTGTTGGAAAGATCTCGGGTTCCGTAAGGTTTGTAGAAAAAAAAGCAGGAAAATTTTTAAAAGGAAAGTTCCCGCGCGTACCTTATTTATAAATAAAACACTACGTACTCTATAATACCCACAGCCACATGTTACAATATTTTGACATGACACGATAATCATTCACGAAATATTCTTTTTTATGGTTCAAGTCTGAGATTTTTAAAATTTAATGCCCTGATAAAGTGACCTTAATGCCAAATTATTGAAGTCCGTGATTAAATTGAGAAAATTAAATACTTATAGTCGAATTTCGACCATAGGCCGACCTCTAGTATGGACTAAAATGCAACGGTCAAACAGTACTTACAACTACTAAAGTCTATGGCACAGTTCTGTACATCTAGGGGGTACAACACGAAGTCCATCTCGCACTTGATGGTGATCGTTGCCCTGGAAAAACAAAAATTAAACATTTTAAATAATGTACATGAAGAGATTTCTTAGAAATAAGCAGTCATATGTGATGTTTTTCTATTTAACTTTTATCTTAATTAATTACTTAGATCCACGATCTGTATCTCTTTCAACTTCTCTGACTGTACAATGGGGCGGCCTGTAGCTTATCATCCTTGGAGGTGGCTTGGCCGAGATCTATAATAACAGTCTTTATGAATGAAAACAGCATCTCAAAATTTCTGATCACGCTCTTTTAGGTACTAAACGCTGACTATAATTACGGGCCTAAGGTCCGGCGCTTAATACTAAGAGCACTGACCTCTAACAATTATATATATAACGTTAGTCCAATAAATACTATATAAGTACTGGACTAACGATAAGCCTAGCTATGGTAAGGCGATTTGATATGCGGCATCATCGTAGCGCTGATGGCAGTGACGAGCGGGAACTAATAATAATAATAATAATAAAACATTTATTTGACATACTTTACACCACACCACAAGTACACACCACAACTAATGATTATAATATAAAATAATACAAAATAACAAAGAAACGTTTTCATGTCAAACTTTTAGTTAAAAATTTTGTAAACAAAATATAATTTAAACGAGTAACCGGCGTTCCCACAATCAAATCGTCTCGGTAAAGAGCTGTTAGTCCAGCGTATATAATAGAGATGACTAAGAGCGTGTTTTTGATCATGCTCTTAACTCTTATTAAGCACTGACTATTAATACGGACCTAGGTCGCCCCTCGCGGCCTGCTGCTCCGGCCACTCATCCAGTCCTAGGTCACACCCCTCTGATAGTACAATATATAAATAGATTTTAAAAAATGCAACAATACTGACTTGTATATTAAATAAATAATTTATCTTTTTTCTCAAGATTGACGGTATGGTCTAACCCTCTGTCAAATTTCTCTACAAACGACGATTGTCAACAACAAAGTTGTCAACACAACACTTTGTTTACAATTGTGTTTTGTATGTAAATTATATATGTTTTGACAGGCCTAATGAACCATACCTCTGACCATACTATGAGCGAATGCATAAAAGCATAATATTATATTACAAATTATATTTTTGTAACTTATTGGGTACCTATATACTTTGCAATATTGACTACGATAGGTATTTATTTTACAGTTATCCGAGTTGGTCATAATAATCGTAAATACGTTTATTACAAAGCTCAAAAAATTTCAAAGAGTAAGAAACTAAATACCTATTTGCTTTATTGTTGGGTGCAGTCTAATAAATTAGTGGAGGTTTTCTGTTACCCGATACACTGATGCAATACTGATAAAATTAATTGAAGTGTTTCTCTTAAACATACTATCTTGGAATTTCCTCCCAAAGGTATTTTTTTTCTATTTAAAAGGTATGTACGAGCTAGTTAAGCTATGTTAGGCTCTTTAAATTTAATCCAGCTTTAAAGGAGTTGGTATTTTATTTTCAATGTGTCAAACAAAAAGCAAAGTTCTTGTATCTCGGACGGACATACGGGATCATTCGTAAGAGCACTTTTTGCCCGACTGCTCTAGAAGGAGGGTTATGTTTTTCTAGAGTATGTATGTATAATTGTTTGGCACGCTCTGCAGCCTAAACAGCTTAATTAATTTTAACGCATGAGGTAACGTTAGATTCGTCTTTATAGCGCAAATGACACTGGGTACAAAAAATTAATAAAAATCAAAATGGCGGGTAAAAATTAGGAGGTTCCAAATTTTTTTTCCGCCCATTTAGGTCAAAATGAGGGTGGCAAAATGAAGGGCTATATATATCCATTCTGGAAATATACATAATTTGGATGTTTAAATTGCAATGGTTTCTGCAGTCGGGTTTTCTGGTTTTGAACATTTAGCTTGTTACAAGTCTATCCGACGTATACTTAGATCATCATTATTATGTCCTTTTTGCTATTCGAACCACTTCAAGCTACAGTAGACTGAGTAGGGACAAAAATATTACGCGCCAGGGATCTTGTAGCTTGTAGGTTTCCGCGCTAGCATTCTAGGGCCTCAGCGCCCTAGGACACCCATTGCTTCTGAGCTAGATGGGAAAATACTAAAATACAGGGGGGTACCCTGTTCTTAAGGCGTCATTAGATAGGCATTTAAGTTGGCTAAATATAACACACTCTATACATTACGGCATGGTTCTTCGTGACGTAGTGACGTATGTGGTTAATATGGCAAATTAAGGGCAAATTGCGGGTCCATTAGCAAAATGCCCAGTAGCATTATTTAAAATTTCTCCTCATTAGGAGCAAGGCTCAAACCTTGACTGAGTTAGGTCAGGTCTAAAGGCATACCGAATATGCTAGAGGTCGTGTTCGTGGCAAATATTTTCTTTATTAATATAGCCAGAAATCGCACCCAACGTACAGTAAACTAAAACTGGATACTTATTTAGGTACTTGCATTGATATATTTTGATAGATTAGGTTCAGGGGCAGCTATAGCTCGGGTAGCGAACGTGTGCAAAGAAACCCTGGCGCTTCCTAGGCCTGATCCTCTATCCCTCACGCCGTGTACCTCACTCTTTGCACTAAACTGTCAGAGATTGGGTCTAGTAAAGGTTACCGGAAAGGAATCTACGGTCAGTGCTGTATTTATGTGCTGACGGTTTTTCAAGTTGTAATCTACTACTACAACTTAAAAGTCTAGTCAAGGGGGTAGTCGAGAAATTAAAGGAAAATTTCTTTCAAAAGCTTGTCAGAGATTTTTCAAAAATAACTTTTATAGTTAATGTTTGTACTTTAAAAAGCTACTGATAAACAGGGCCGACGTTAGTTCTACCAGCGTCCTTATGCTGCTAGCTGTATGTTGATAAACCATAAAATGCTAAACAATACAATCTTTTCTAAAAATTATACTGAACACAAAGTATGTAAAATTGCCATAAAATAAACTTACTGTAACTATAGAAAAAAAACGAACCCAATACTGACTGAGACGGTGCGGTTGGCATAGATCCTCAACGACGCCATCTCCTGCAGCACCGACAGGATCCTCATGGTCTGTAGCTGCCAGATGTACAGGTCCGGGGTCCAGATGAGCTGCCTGAACTCCCAGGGTAAGTCGATGAAGGGCATCCCAGGGGGTGTGCTCAGCCGCCGCTCCTCCCATGATACTTGTAAGAACACGTCCAATGTTATCTCCTGTAAGGCAATGATAATTATTTATATTTATGTGGTCGCTAATAAATTCTGAACTGGTGCAGAACACGTTTTCACTTAGCTTTTGGAAGATGAAATAGATTCAAACATTATGCAACCATGACATAATATTTGGGGAGTTGCAGACTGCAGGCTAGTTGCACGCCTCATGTCCTTTAGCAATGCTCTTATTACATGACAATTATATTTTTTCGCTGTCGGAATTATAAAAAGCAATGTGTGCAAGGGGCAAGGCCTTGATTCGATAACTAAAAAAAAATTGGATTTGTTTTATTACAGCCGAGCTTTCTAATATTTAGTCCGGGTACGCTTGCCAGACGCTATTCAATTTGATACATACTGATGGCGCAGTGTGAATTCAGAGTTCCGAAAAGTAGTTTCTTCAACGGCGTTATTGCTTGGATTAACCAAGCAACAACGATGCTGAATTCTGACGCATTAGTGATGTAACAACGTTAGTGGCTTAACCGGGATAAAAATGTAATGAAGATAACAATAAACGCTTTAATTAAATAGTCATTAAGTTGAGATTAGTTATGCCGAGATTGTAGCTTTGTTTGCTTGAGGTTTTCTACGCTGTTGCTATATAGGACATGGAAAATGATATCTGGGTGTATCAACTTTTTCTTATTCTAGACAAATCTTTGAATAAAAAGTCAATCAAAGTATTTTTCATCGATAAAATAGGTTTATTCGATAGCCAATGACATATATTTACCGACAATTTACTAAATAAATACTAAATCAAAACATTTCTATGTATAAAGTGGTCCAGGGGACAAAACCATATTTTCATACAAATTATGAGACATTTTTGTCCCCGGGAAACTGTTTGTAAACATATAAGAACTGTATTTATATCTGAAATTATCAGTTATAATATTGGTCTATATATTAAGATAATGTGTATATGATTTGATTTAAATTAGGTATTAATAATTAGTAATTATTAAGGTTTAAACTCGTTAAGGCAGAAATTACGGTACAAAAAAAAGTTGTTTCACCCAACTATTTAATTAATTAAGAGCAATTATAACATGCATCTTATCGACATATAGGCGGGGGACGGGTAACGATACTTCCGCTGTCAGCGTTGACGGCCAACTGCCGAAGTAGCGCAGCCGGTAACCACGGTAAAACTCCCCCGTCGCGCTGCGCTCATACCCAAGGTGTGGCATAGTACTTGTGATCAAGCTATAGAAACCTGTCTTCAAATATGGGATTTGACATAAGGCAGTGCAAGCATCGTCAACTACCGAAATTTCGATCCCTAAAGGCAGATGTATATTGAACTAGCAACTGACGTCGCTTCTAGCGTCCAAAATGACTCATACTGTTTACACGGAGTCAGTATTTCGTCAAGACGTTCTGTTATGACATGAAATCAATTGACACTACGGCATGGCCAGGCCAGCACTAATCGGCAGTTAGTCACTGTTTCAGTTTAACATCCTCTTCACACGCAGTCAGCAGCTCCTTAGTAGTCGAGGCGACGGTACTGTACTGACTCGAAATTTACTCGTTAGCATTGCCAGGTCAGCACTGATTCATTAGTCGACTGATGTTAGTTACTGACTCAATGTAAATGCGCCCTAGCTTCGCTGTCATTTGTCGAATGTAAATGCGTATGATGTCAAAAATTACCTCTCTATTCTCGTCCACTGCAGACACTCTATTCACATTTATTCCTATGTAGACCGTGGTATTTTTACCTGCAATAAAAAAAAACAACATGAGCTGCAGTCATTCTGTTCGCGGTTTGTAGAGCCTGGCACCGATATCCCCGACATAACTCCAAGACACAAGATACCTATTTCAGGCAAATGAAATTATCTACCAGCTTTGAATTCTGCATTAACTTTTAAAATACTCAGGGTCTAAACTCTAATGCAACATTTCCTGATAAGTGTCAGACAGCCTATCCGATGATTTTAAGGAAGTGGAGAAAGAGACAAAAAATTTAAGTCAATTAATAAAAAGTCGTTCATAACCTTTTATCACAGCTTGAAATTCTACATTTCATTTCTAAAATATTTTTACTAATTTCAGTCTGATAGATTAAAGTGTCATTTGAAAGGCTGAATTAGGTTGAAATATAATGATAAATGATTATTTTCCCTTACCAAAACTGCATACATAGTATGTCTGGAATTGAAATCTTATAACACTAGGCTATAACAAAATTAAGAAATAATACTTTAGGGTGTGTACGTGCCGACAGAGTAACGTTTTTTTTATTGTACGGGAAAACTCATGACTTTCTGACAAAAAAATGTTCTTTCTGTGCTTTCTGCGCACAGTCAATTTTATAGAGACACACACAAAGCCTTAAGTATCTTTACAATCCATACTTATCTTCAAAACAAATTACAACATTTCTAAACGAGATTGCTAGGTTTCAGTAACCACGTTACCTATAGACAAGGCGTTTTACGAGACAAGCATCCGTATTTAACATAGGAAGTTGGCAGTAATAGCTGGCAACAGTCAAATATTGTGTGTTAATGAAACCCTATCCTACGACAGACTAATGTATCATGTACTAAATACTTCCGAATTATAAATAAATCGTAAACTTCAATATCTCCTACTATATATTTCTAGAATTTTTCATTAAAGATTGTTCCAAGTCGTTCATAATATTTTATTTAGACGGAACCCATACTTCCATATACGTACTAAAAACTAATCTATACACGAGCGAAAAACATTCCCTGTTATAGTTGATATGAAGGAGGAGCGTGAAATACCAATGTTATTATAAAATATGCTTTAACTTTGGGTATTTTTAGTTGAGAAAACGATATGCATACTAATTGTAGTATGCGTAGCGTTTAATTGTAGTGTGTGTATTGATGCACACTACAATATTTTGAGATAACACGACAATCATACACGAAATATTCTTTTGTTCATGATTGAAGTGTGTGTTTTTTTTCACAAAATTTAATGGCCTGGTAACGAAAACTTTATGCCAAATTAAGGTCTGTAATTGTTTTGAGAAGCTTAATTTTTTATAGCTACTCTACATGATAGATTGAAATATTCACGGTCGAATTTCTACCACAGGGCGACCTCTAGTTCTATAAAATATGGGTAAGTATGTTTAATTACTTATTTGTTTGTTGCACTGAAGTGCAATTTGAATTGTGAACTGAAAGTCGATTGATTACTTTGTTACGGCATGAATGCCGTGACAAAGTAATCAATCGACTTGATTTTTGGCATGGAATTAATTGGAAGGATGGAGAGAGTAACAGGCTACTTTTATGGTGGGCAACCGCTCAGGGCACCGGGTTTATTATTATTTGGCTATACTTTTCGTATGTATTTGAATCCTATTTGGGAATCTCGCCCAGAGCCGTGGTAGGCCATTTTTAAATTAAATTCCAATAGCCCATATTTAAATTAAATTAAATAAAATCATTTTTACATAAGGGTTTTACTCAATGATTGTCTACGATCTTCTCACGTTGCTAACAATCATAGTCATCTTACACGACCTAACTAGTATTCTTTACATCAAAAGACATATGTATTGCAAAGTTATCGTTGATATAAAAATTGCTTGATTAATGACAAGGTAGATGACCACGCACCGGTGATTCTGTCCGTAATGTCCGGTCTTAAGTGGACGGTTCAGCTTATCATCCGGACTTGCAATTTCTAAAAATAAATACTCATTATGAAAATTCGTTACGATATAGTTTAAGTAATAGTTAATTACGTAACTGGTTTACCGAGTTAAGTTTTACTTAAATGTTGGTACAAAATATATAGCTCTTAAATCTTAGTTATATCAGGCCTGTCGTACTCTCGAGTACCGTAGGCTGTAAGTTCCCCTCCGGAGGGGCACATCACCAGGGCCTCGTTTGCGAGTTTTTTAAAAATATTTTAATGTACTAATACTTATTCTGTGGCTATGCATTTTCGTAAACAGGGCTTAACAAAAGTAATTATTAGTATATTACTTTGGGGTTTGTGTCTCTTATATAGAGATCACTGCGAAAGAAGAAGCACTGAAAGCAGAAAAAAAATGATTGATTTGTATGGGCAATTGCCACAGAAACATAAGTCTGTCCAGACGAAATAAAAAAAAAAAAGTATTATATTTCTAACGTATTAAATACACCCATTCTCGTCTTACAGCAAGTAACTGTAAATTACGTGAGTATAAGTATGTATCGAAGAAGTTGATACTTTTCCCCGTGATTTTTTTCCCCGTTGATTCCATTTCCCCGCGTTAAAAAAGAGCTCTGATCATAATGATAATAAAATATGAGTACTCCTATGTTTAAAAAGTGTTGCGTTTGCAGGGACGAAATAGTAATTAAAATTTATCTATTTTCGCAAAATTTTTTTATTACTTTCTTCGATTGCCATAGGTAAGAAGTTGTACTCACCCGGTGGAATGTTTCTTCTGTAATTTTTTGGTAGCTCGTAGGCATGCTGGTCCATGTACAGGATCTGGCTGGAAGAAGGTTCACAAATTAATAACCTAAAGTTGTAGAACGTTATTAGCTGTCTTTTCTTAGGACTAATAACAAAGTATCTTTACAAAATTTTATAAACTAACTAGATGATACTCGCAATTTCGTTGCACCAAAATAATTTATTGCGCCGGATCATTTTCCGGAATAAAAAGTATCCTAAGTCCTTCCTCGGGATTCAAAGTATGTCCATACCAAACTTAAGCAAAATCGACTCAGAGATTCCGGCTTGAAGAGTTGACAGACAGACAGTGGCATAACTATACCGTTCGAGGCCCGTGGCAAATTTGTTTTCGTTCCACTATGTCAATCCAATACGAAAACACGTCAAGCGATTATTGTAAAAAATAATCGCTTGCCACTTGTCTAGGGCGGTTGATCGGGAGCTCCTTCCGGGACCGGGGGCTTGCCACCTTGTAGTTACGCCACTGCAGACAGACACACTGTACACACGAGAATCATAAATAAAAAAATGAAATTTATCAACACTTTTGCAAATTTTGGATTAAATCGGACCACGAAATCGCGTTCTCCCATACTAGCTTTAATCCCTCTTTTTATCCCCTAGGAGACGAATTTCGAAAAGTCCCTTCATTTCACGTTTTTATGATCAGTGGTTTAGGCAGTACGTTAATTCATAAATGCATATATGTAGTTCAGGAAAAAGGATTTTATATAATATATAAAATCCTTTTTCCTGAACTACATAATAAGTCTCTGTCTTCAAAATTAAATTAAAAAATTAAATAGCCTGGTAGCTTGCTGACACTAGCCTCTATCCTTGCTTAAAAAACTATGTGTATATCTGAAAATATTGCTTAAGTTCAATAATTAACAAAAATATGTACACTTTTTTAACTCTTCATTCGTCGAGAGAGAAAATGTGGACTGGTAATTTTTCTATGAGTACTTAAGGCTTAGAGTATCTACAATTTAGAACAAGAAACTTAAGAAGTGCAAAAAGCAGAAAACCTATTAAAAATATAATGAAACTGTAATTAACAACGAATAAAGAACTCTACACTGACTGATCAAGGGTTCTGTCGACCGGGCTAATCATCAGTTTAGGCTTTATTTAAATTCATTAGATTAACAGAACAAGCGAAGACACGATTTTAGCGCCCCCTCCAGATCAACGCGCCTTTGGCTTCAGCCTTTACCAGGCACTTTTCAGTAAATACAGATGTACCTAATCATTGAGTACATAAGGATTAATTTATGTAACTTTCAGACATAGTTAAGGGTATTAGCATTGACTCATAATAACGTTTACATAATATGCAATATGATTACATAGGGTGAAGGCAACATCTTTGGTGCTGCGCCTTCCATAAGGTTCAGGGACTTGAAAGGTACAGACGATAGAGTATAGAACTATTGATTTTTAAGATTCCGTACCCAAAGGGTAAAAACGGATGGTGTGTAGTGTATGTGTGTAACTTAGTATAAGTATAGTATAATCATTCTACATATTATGATTTAGTATCCAACCCATGTATCCAGGTGCATCGATTAGTAATAAACAATACTTCGACTTATCTAGTGGTTTTCATTACTCGCCCATATCGATCCTTCATACGGGACCCTATTACTAAGACTACGATGACTGTCCGTCTGTCCATTTGTCTGTCACCAGGCTGTAATAAATATCGCAAGGATGTCGTCTAGATGGCACTATTGCTTGATAGTACGTAAGCGGCTATAGCCGTTTCACTTTCGGAAATACGTTTTCTCAATATTTAAAATAAAAAATAAATAAAACTTTATTTCCCATTTTAAAACACTACACAGCCTTAATAAAACAAATTATACACAAAAAAAACACATCGAAACAAAAAACCAAAGAACCTTAAACTAATCAGTAATAAATTTATGGCAGTGTTATGCCAAAAATGAGTAAAAAGGGGACTCAGGTTATGATGACAGCTGCGGCATTGCCGCTGTCTCTGGTCTTCCGTGATCACCTACATATTTCGCTCTCTACTGCGTGCTCAGCAGCTCGTAGTAGCAGCTCGTAGTAGCTCGTCTACTACGAGCTGCTGCGTGCTACGAGCGCGAGTCCAACTCGCACTTGGTCGATTACAAGTACAAGAAGTATGAATGTAAAAAACATTTATACTTCTTCATTTAGTATTCCTTAAAGCAGAATAAGATTTAACTTTAACTTTAACTATTGTGTTCTTGGTGGAAATTCATGTTCAACATTAATAAAACTCACTTGTTACTTTCACTGTTTCCACTATGTTTACTGTTATTTATAATTTATAACAATTTTATAAACATTACACGACCGGTTTCGAAATACATCATCTTTAGGCGTAGGTTTGTTTTATGTGAGTTTTATTAATGTTATGATTGCAGTAAGAATATAGTGAATATTTATTATTTTGATTAAATGTACTCTTACCATTATTGATATCAAAGAAGTGGTACCAAAAATCACATATGAAGTCCCCATATGTGTGAACTTTATTTTGTTTTTGAGTATATCACGTTTAAAATTATCGAGTCAACAAAAATACTTAAATATTGCAATTTTTAACTGTCTACCGGATCTTTAGATACAGCCTGGAGACAAACTGACAGATGAATGCTGTCTACCGGCCTGTCTGATCGACAGCAAAATCTATGTTACATAGTCGTTTCTATCCATTTTACATGGGTAACCCCAAAAACAGAATAAATATTTACATGTGTGCATTTCATTGGTTTAGGTTTAAAATCCGCTTGTGCGAACACAGTATGTCCAAACATGAGATAAAATTTTGCTAAGCTTGTCACATTTTCAATTTGAGTATCAAATGAAAATGTTTGATATTACATCTCTCATTTTCGTATTTATGTACCAGACCCAGTTTTATGTATATCTAAATATAATATGTGCAAGGTAAATAGTTATGTAAACGAGGAAAGATTAGCGTGTTCTCATATTAATTCGATTAGGATGACATGTCGGAGGCACGTGGACTCTCATCGATTGACCGAAGCGATTTAACTACACATTACAAGATGTCTCGTACTCACTTTATTATTCGTTAATGTTAAAGGTAAACAACCCTTATCTCACAACATGAATAAATAAGAAAAAAAATGTATTTTTGTATGTTTGTTACGAATAAACTCAAAATGTGTTCCGATTTTAAAAATTTCATCTCCGATAGATTGCTAGATTATTACAGAGTGACATGGGCTATAATAATATCTACAAATTTAGCCAAGTGCGAGTTGGGCTCACGTACGAAGGGTTCCGTGTATAGGCAGTATTAGCTGACTAAGAATATAGGATACTTTTTATTCCGATGAGATGACCCCGTGGTATAAATAATTTTAACGCGGGCAAACCCGGCGGTAAATACTAGTATTAAATAAGATGAAGTTTTTAAAATCATCTTTTAGCTAGGTCCATGCCAAATTTTATCGAAATCGGTCCAGCTGTTCAAACATGAAGAAGTTACAAACGCACAACCTCACAATCATTCATATTTATAATTTCAGTACGGTAAATTCCCGTGCTAAATATACTTAATATTAATAATATTTACATTTTCGCAATGGTTTCCATTTTGAGAAGTGAAAACAACAAACAACAGTTGTATTCAAAAATGGCGCCCGATTAGAAGATGATGCCCGCAACTTTCGTCTATCGCGGGGAACCGCACATTTTTCCGGGATAAAAAGTATCCTATGTCCTTCCTCGGGATTCAAAGTATGCCCATATCAGATCTCAGCAAAATCGATTCAGTGGTTTGGGACTTTTGGGAGTAGAGACGTGACAGACATACAGACAGATTTTCGCATTTATAATATTAGTATGGATATTTTAAGAACTATGAAAAAATCTTCAATAAAATTTATCAAACAATGTTTTTGCAAATTTTGGATCAGATCAGACCACGGTATCGCGTTCTCCCATACAAATTAACCCCCCTTAAACGCCCTAAGGAGACGATCAGTGGTCTAGGCTGTAGGTTGATTCTTAAATGCATATAGCTCAGGACAAAGGATTTTATATAATAATGTAGATTATTATTATTAAAATTAAAAATGTAAAATTTTTGTTATATTAGTAGATAATTTTTATAACTAAATCATATTTTTTTCGTATTGTTAGCTTTAGCTTCGTATGCTCTAACTAACTATTCTACAAAATAAGTGTGAAAGAATAAAAAGAATAAATTCTTTACCCAGCACGGTGACGGGCCGGCGACCGAATACATGTGAAAAAGGGCAATTTTTTCTAATGAAAAATTCCTCGCTAGAAGTTAAGGAATGATAATCATTCTACGATATGTATATTTTTGGGTAATGTAACGTTTTAATATACTTATTAGAGGTTAAATTTATCCCGCTGTCACATGTACACGCCTTTATTTAATCCTTTGTGATCAAGCTTATTAAGAGAGGAAAGTCTAGACTGTACAGAATCTAGATGGTAGACCGAACGCGGGTCACGGTTGGGTATTTAGTACAGTTATTTCTGTTGTCACAACCTGAACCGTTTATATTTAGTCTGATATGACGCGCGTAGTGGTACTGAACTAGTTTAATTTTGGCGCCATCATACAAGTATAGTTAACGCGTCTTAATGAGTTATGGCATTGTTTAGCACGCCTTTTAACTGATGAATGTTTTGTTAGTGAGCGATCGCAACCTCAAACTTAGTTAAAAAAGGTTAGATGTCAGTTGGCACCTATCATATGTAATGTCAAAATTTTCTGTGCTCTCTCCTATTGATAGCGGACATCAAGGTGAACGTATCTTTGTACAACTGAAATAAATCCTGTGTAATCTCTGTGTATAATTTTCGGTCGGTGTCCGATTTTCCACAACACGTTTCGCTAGCGTACTATAATATTTCATACATAATAAGGCATCATCAGAATTTTTTGTATGTTATATATTAATATTACTGTTTATGTAATGTACCCATAAAATATCAAAGACTAACATAGATAATAGGCTAAAATATACTAATATTTAATATGGTCCATGGACTGAAATAAACGCGTTTTATTTTTTATTTTATTTTATTTATTTATTATTACCACTACCTGTGACAGAGGGGGGTCTTTAATCATGAAATTTGTGTGACGTACTTTATGGATGGTCCTCTATCCTTTTTTCTTACTTGGTTGTATGGATTCGTAGAAGTAGCACGCACTCTTTGGCACTTAATATTTTTCTAAGAGACTTCTCCAGTCACAGGGACTCTAGGCTAAAACTTTTCCTTATGTGAAACGACTTAATTCCTGTTTAATTTCACGGAGGGCTATCAAAAAATGCTGGGCGTACCTATTATCGGTGCCAAAAAAAAGTGAGATCACCTTTATTCTATGTAACATCCATAAAAAAATTATTATGAATCGGAAAGTGTGTAAGTTTGTTTGTCATTCCTTTACGTTCCATTCCTAACGAAGCAACTAATTTGACCTGATTTTTGGCATAGACTTAGATAAAAAAACGGAGAGTACCCTAGGTCACTTTGGGGCAAAAGCTGGTTTGTATCTATTTTCTTTATTAACTATAACTATTACAAATAAACTCGAAAACTAAATAGTCGTATGTGTGCATATTTTGGCCCTGACCGAGTTTAGGCGATGTCCAATATTCCCGACACTAAACACCTGGCTGGATCTCGGGACAGCTGTAAGTGTGATCAGGAGACGTTGACCTTAGAGCTGCTGGTTTATTGGCTCCACTGACCTCTTTATTATAAATACGCTAGACTGACGATAAGCCTAGCCATGGTAAGGTGATTTAATATGCGGTATTTTGGCGCTGATGGCAGTGACGAGCGGGAAAGGAACTAATGAGTTTTACATAACACACACTCTTTTACAGTTTACCTATGAACTTCCACCACTTATTTTAACATCAACTATATATAAACTATAATATAAAAAAATAATACGAAATAATAAACCAACTTTATCGCGTTAAACTTTTAATTCAATACTTGTTTACAACGAAATAGAATTAAAACGGTTTAAGCGGTAATTTGCAAAATGACGTCAGATTTAGTTCTTTTCCCACTTGTTTCTACACTCAAATCGTCTGGGTAAAGAGCGGTCATTTCAAACGGTATCGTCAGTCCAGCATATATAATAGAGGTCAGTGATTGGCTCTGACGACTGATTAGACATATAATATAGGAACCTCAACATCACACGTATATTCTTTAAGTCATTGCCTTAACGAGTCCTTATAGATACACAAGATGTTACCCGCAACTTAGTTGCGCCTAAATTCGGTTATCAGGGATAACAAGTATCTCCATACCAAATTTCAACAAAATCGGTTCATTAGTTTAGGCGTGAACAGATGACAGACAGACACACTTTCGTATTTATAACATTAGTATGGAAGTGAGGATCAGTATTGTCTACACTAAATTAGTTCACTGTGAAAATGCAGCTAAGAATTTTTACCTTTGTATAGACAAATTCATAAATGAAGAGGTAAGTTGAAGAAGCGGATAACTAAAATTTTACAACATTCGAGTAAATCCTCATTTTTTCCTACAAAATGTTGATAAATCTTGTAATTTTGCGATTGTATTATCTGGCTTGTCTATCTAGCAGCTACTAGCTAGAAACACATTGAATCCACATCATTTTAATTTTAAACCATTTCCTAGTCCTAAAGCGTCCATTTACGAAAAAATCCGACAGTTTTTAAAATTTAAGTAACCTGCTTCTTCCACTTATGTCATCAATTTGCAATGGTCTTGGTGCATTAATATTTCAGTGATTAAATATACCCTATTAGAAGAGAGATCAACCAAAAAGTGATATATGTATCGTTTTTCTTTCTTACACTTACGCACGTCTTTCATATGCTAGGCGAAAAATAATGACGCGGATTCTGCGCTTAAGCATTGTTGTGTCTTGTTCCAAAAAAAAATTTGAAACCAGCTCTATTATTATAATAATATCTATACTATACACATATTTAATATTTTTATTATATGACACACGTATTTAATACACATCCGAGACCCAGGAACATTAAAAAACTTTTTCTCCATCGGCGGGATTCAAACCCGCGGCCACCGGCTTTACCATCGCGCTAACCGACTGAGCTACCGAGGTCGTCAAAAAAGCTCTCGGAACATATACCACGCTACCACGAAATTAGACCACAACGAAGGACAAAGGCAATAGTTATCACAAGAAAATGATAAAATTTTTGCCGTTGAGCTGATTTAGGTAGAACTTTGTGTCTCGGAGATAAGGTTTCTCGAAAACAAAATTCCGCGTGATTTTTCAGCACGAAACCGCATATTATAAAAAGTATACAAAACATTTAACATTTTTTTATAAGTAGCGGAACCGACAGATCTTGGTTTGTGAATCTTCACAAATCCCTTTAAACGCAGACAAAATATCATTAGAATCTGTTCAGTATTTTGGAAGAAGCTCAGTGACAAACACATGCACACAAAAAATGTAATATGTAAAAACGTGACATTTATAAAATACTCGGAAACTATAATAAAAAACAGGACGATAGAAATTAAAAAAAAATATGATTATTTTTATTCAGCCTAGTTTAACAAGTGTCTAGTAGCACAACGCTATTGCGAATCGCTTTAATATCTAGCTGTATAAATAGAAACTAGAACATCGTACTTTTTCCGTTTGTCACACACTTTTTTGGGTTATTCTGGAAATTTGAAAATCAATATTTTTCAACCTACCAACCAAGGAGACGACCTCTGTCGCTCAGTTGGTAAGCACGTCGGTAGCTTAAGCCGGGGGACGCTTCGGCGGGTTCGAATCCCGCCGACGGAGCAAATGTTTTTCAATGATCCTGAGTCTTGGATGAAATCTTAAACATGTGTAGAGTATATAAGTATTTAATATATTTCCGTTGTCTGGTACCTGTAGTACAAGTCCCTCGGGTATTTAGTACGTGGCCAGACTGACGCGGTGTGAAGCGTCCATAGATAAAAAAATAAATAAAAAGGTGTCTGGTTTATATAGGTAAAATGTGGGACGATAATTTAAGGGCCTTAATGCTATTCTTATATAACACATTATAATTAAGATTGTTTGATCGTCAACCATGTCAAAAATATATTATAGAATAATACATTACAGAATATACTTATTATTCTGTAATGTATTATTCTATACGTACTTATTTTAAAATCTTAATATAAATTATACTTTTAACATAATGCCCTTTCTCCAGCAAAGTTGTTCCTTTCTTTCAAAGGTTATCTGGAAGAAGTTGCTATTTAGTAACAAGATCGCCTTTGCGTACTATCATTTTTTTATATTATGCTTTTAAACTTTTATATGTGTAACTGTGCTTGTGCACAATAAAGTATTTCATTCATTCATATCTATTAATTTATTCATAAATTCTTTATTTCCTTAACAAAACATTTTAGAAAAGTCTAGTCTAGTTCGGTATAAGCCAATAGGCGGCCTTACAGCGGTTTCTTCCAAGCCACCCATACTCAACGAATTTTGCTGTTATTTTTTAAACGAATATGGTAATGGTATGGTTAATCAGACCCTGTGTATATTTGTTACGAATAAATTCAGAAAGTACTGACCCCCTAGACAAGTGGCAAGCGATTAACGTTTACGATAATCGCTCCGTTTGTTTTGTATAAGATTGACATATTCGAACTCAACTAGATCACGTGATTTTTCATTCGTCTATGTCAATCCCATACTAAAACAAGCCAAGCGATTATCGTAAACGTTAATCGCTTGCCACTTGTCTAGGGCAGATTCGTTTTCGATTTGATTCTTAAACTCTTTCGCCGTAAGATCACAGTGACAATATGATATAACAATACCTAGAAAATTGGCTAAGTGCGAGTTGGACTTACGTAGGAAGGTTTCGGCATACGGGTAGGGTATTAGCTGATTAGGTTACAGGATAATTTTAATTCCGATTTAGAGCTCCCGGTGGGGAAAAACATTTCGTCACGGGCAAAAATGTAGGTAAATACTAGTATTGCCTACAATTCCCGTTACATATTTGATAAGCTAATATAATGATAACACTTCTATTACTAATACATATTTAATTACTTTATTCGTTATTGTTATCATATTGTGTCTGTTAATTAAGTACCATTTAGTAGCTAACCTAATAATAATATTTTTTATCACTTTGTGGTCGTTTACAAATGGAGGAATAAGTTGAGGCTATTAAGGGCCTGTTTCACCGCTGATGAAGTTTTTGTTAGGCTATCCACAACTTTTTGACAGATTCTCCGAGCAACATCCGTCAAAAAAAGTTGCGGATAGGCTATCTGTAAGCGATGAAACAGGCCCCTTAGTCTACAATCCGAACTCGTAAGATAAATGTGAAAGTGTCTTTGTTTGTTTGTTTATCCTTGTTTAATTCATGAGTTACGCACTAACAAGGCAACCAACTGACTTCATTTTGACACTTACTTGGTTCAGAGGATGTAGATTGTAGAGTGAAATAGGCCTTAGGTCTCAGAAAATTATGGTCAAAGAAGGCTCACTAAAATATTGTTATTTTTACACAATTTTCAAACAACAACAAACCTAGTAATAAATTATTAAATAAAAGGACGGAGAGTACCAGAGGACGGAAAACGCAAGCGTGGCCGGCCAGGGTAAAGATGGCGAGTTGAGCTGGAAGCATACCAGTCAGACTGACCAACAGTTGCGTTGGAACGCGAGAGATGGAAGACTCCGGGGGAGGCCTTTGCCCAGAAGTGCGATAGTACAGCCTAACAAAAAAAATAACAATAATAATAATAATCTTTGTTATTGCCATCGAGAACTGAAAATCTCCATAGCCAATAAAGTATTACTCCTTATTTTTTTAAACACCTCCGTCGTCTAGTGGTAAAGAGCTTTGCTCTTGACTCGGAGTTAGTGGGTTCGATTCCCGCGGTGGAAACATGTTATTTTCAAGTTTGACTAGGACTTTTCAGGCTTATCACCTGATTGTCTGACAAGTAAGATGATCCATGCGTCGGATGGGCATGTAAAAAGTCGGTCCTGCGCCTGATCTC
>JAOTAV010002395.1:0-33226 GCA_026546445.1 Cyclargus thomasi | reverse complement strand
TACTAGTTACTGTTCTTATATATTTTTAAGACTCTCACGTCCTCCTTCTATAATAAATATAGCATTTGATCGGTGTGAATGTTAATGTGAACAATAATTATTGTGACTAGTGAATATAGACAATTGACTCAGTTTCTTGGTTATTATTTATTTCACTCTCATCAACACATCTCGCTATACATGTAAAGCTGGTAGCAACTTCAAAATTATGAAAAGTATTAATGAATAATTATTTTTTTTAATTATATTTAGGGGGCAAGCGAGCAGACAGGTTATGATGGAAAGCAACTGTTGTCGCCCATGGACCCTCATGATATCCGAAGATTCGCAAGTGCGTTGCCGTCCTTTATAAGGGAACAGGAATAGGGGTGTTAGGGAAGTTGGGCCACCGGTAAACTCACTGAATGAAACAGTTTTCTGTGAGGCTGTGGTCTTACTCCGGTCGAGCCGGCCCATTCGTGCCGAAGCATGGCTCTCCCACGACAATGAGTATCCGTATTATGTACTTGAGGTCAATGAGGAAAATGTCTCATTGGTACACGCCTCTACCGGGGTTTGATGTCTAACGGTATGATACCCTTTATGCGCGAGTCTTACTCGTACTTGGCCGGCCTTTTTATTCAGAGGTCTACCACAAAACTACAATTTGTCTTATATCTTCTAGGTGAAAAACACAAAGACGAAGGTCGTCAGCAGATAATCTACCAGTTCCTGTACAACAACAACTCCCGGCAGCAGACGGAGGCGTGCGACGACCTGCACTGTCCGTGGTGCTCGCTCGACTGTGCAGCGTTATACTCGCTGTTGAAGCACCTCAAGCTGTGCCATTCGCGGTTCAACTTTACATACTTTGTGAGTACAAATTACTGATTAATATGTACGGATGCAGTTTTTGCAGTATCTAATACTGTTTTAAAAATATCTATCCGTGTGACGCTATGGGGCGTTGAAAGAATTCTATGACCACTGTAGCGCAGTGGTTTAACGCGTCGGTATCTCAAGCCGGGGGACGCGGCCTGAATCCCGCTGATTTAACAAAAAGTTCTTCAATGTTCCCGAGTCATTTTAAAATTACGGCGTGATTGACGCGCAAACATCCAAACAAACAAGCCTTCACATTTATAAGCCTTCACATTTATAATACTAATGAGATATTAAGTGTATTGCCTATTTAAGCCCTGCTTCACCTCTTCCTAACAAGTGACGTGAAGGCTATTCACATCTTATCTAACAGATGAAGTCTAGGGTATCTGTTAAGTTGTGGATAGTCTATCCGACACTTAAAGTAACAGACTTTAAGTGTCTCATACCGCTACCGCTTACTCATAAAGTTTCTGTTAGGCTATCCACAACTTTTTTGACAGATTCTCCATACATATAACATCTGTCAAAAGAGTTGTGGATAGACTATCCGTCATTTATCAGTAAGAGGTAAAATAGGCCCTCGCAATCGTAATAATTCAAAGGCCGGCAACGCACCTGCAACCCTGATGTTGCGAGTGTATGGGCGGCGGTAGTTGTTTTCCATCTTTGCCATCATATTTTTTTATAATAAAAAAAAATTCACTTTCAGCCCATACCAGGTGGTGCGCGCATAGACGTGTCTATAAACGAGTTATACGACGGTTCTTACACGGGCTCACCGCATGACCTTATAGCGGCGCAGGGACGCGGCGGGGCGCCCGTCGGGGGCGCGGGACCCACCACCACCGGGGCCGGGGGACCTCGTGCGGGGCCCACTCGCAGGGCCTCCCTCACTCATTTGCTGGTGTGGCGGGCGAGGCCCCGACGTAGGCCAGTGAGACACAGCCTGGCGGAGTTTCTGGAATTGGACGATGCGGACACCGGAGACGCTCAGAGACCGTATCTCACTGGACATAACAGGTATAAGAATCGGCTTATTGATCAAAAAGAATTTTGAGATGCTGTTTTCATAAATAAACATCTCTTTATTCATGAAAATAGTAACTCATTCTTTATGATTGTGCTCTTGGTATTGGTATCAACTATTAATATACATAGGTCCGAGTGCTATGAACTTAAGCTTTAATTTCAATTATTGTATAAAGTAAGCATTTACCTGCAGCTTTGCCTGCATAAAAATGATGTTTACCATTCCAAAGTATTCAATATTTTCAGTCAACTAAATACATATAAGTGTAATGAAAATTGGTTCAGGAGTTTGGCGTCATTGATTCACAAACGTCCATATATTTTTCATTTTTTTATGTTAACAATAAGTCAATTATTTACTGACATATTATAAATACTGCTAAAATATTTGTGTATAACTAATGGTATTTATTTTATATTTACTTTCAGGTTGTATCATCACACAATAACCTGTCTGCCGGTGTATCCAAACGAGCTTGACATAGATTCAGAGAGTGAGACTGACCCATTGTGGCTGCAGCAAAAAACCATGATGATGATTGATGAGTTCACGGACGTCAACGAGGGAGAGAAGGAATTGATGAAGATGTGGAACTTACATGTCATGAAATACAACTACGTAGGCGACTGCCAGATACCGCTGGCATGTCAGATGTTCCTACAAATGAAAGGAAAGGAGCTACTCGAAAAGAACCTGTACAGGAATTTCATTCTACACATGTGCTCCTTGCATGACTTTGGCCTGATCAGCCCGGTCGCTCTATACCAAACAATACAAATGCTCAACCAAATGCTAGCGGATAACGCTGAAGCCAAAGAAAAGATGCGCGAATCGCTCAAAGCGCAGCGCGAACACTGGAACGCCGTCGGTAAATACCAACCCGCTGTCATCATAGAACAGAAACCACCGACCACATCGGCCAAGCTAAACAACGTAGAAGCCTCCCCGTCTGTCAGAAGAAAAACGTCCAATCTCCAAAACGCAAACAGGATGGGGGGTAATAGTTCCAATTTCAATAAGTCATCGAGTCCCGGCCCGGCTGACAACAAACGTAAGTTGTCCTCGGGGAGTATACAGAGCAGGAAGAGATCTTCCATATCGGAACGGAAAAGCTCCGTATAGCGAATATTCAGCGGTGTAGAGAACCCACGTTGAGGCTCCCCGCCTGATTGTGATATTTCAGGTAATTAATTCTGTCTCCGATTCTGATATTTAACTTGAAAGCTTCGATCCAGTCTGAAGCTTTAGTCTCGAACGGCACAATATTCTGACTCGACCCAATCTTAACATCCTACTCTGATAACGTTATTTCGCGTTTGATAGAGTAGGACGCAGAATTCCGATTCGTTCATTTGAGTCTTAACACTGTTTCATAGTACGGCCCCTTGATACTATCGCGTTCGATACCGTATTAATTTTTTTTTTTGCGTTTGGACGCACATGATTTTATTTGACATTTAAAAAAATACCATTTTGTGGTTCTGTTATATCGAGTCTGTGTCGAAACTGTGTTATTTAGCAGAATCGCTCTACTGATTTTACAATAAGTCCCAGAATAAACCAATACAAGTTAGTGTTATTTGTGTGTCTCAATATCAAGCTTTTTTTATATACATGAAGAGTAAAAAAAGCCTTGATATTTAACATACACCTACCCCCTTATTTATAAAAATATTTAAACTGTTACCTAATCAAGATTAGCAGTCCTTTTCTTGAGTATTGAGAACGTCACACGACAAAAAGGGACAGCGAATCTTAATTAGTTAAATGCTGTTTAAATATTTTTATGAATAAGTAGGTTAACTTTTAATTGAGGAAATTGATACAAAAGTCTTATACAAAATCATAGTCATGTTTGAATCATTTAAAGATTTTTAACAATAATAATGTCATGGAGAATATTATGAGCATCAAATACAGTTTAGAATTATTTGACTGGATCATTGGATTTATACATAAGCCGAAATTAAGGAATATTTAAAAGGCTGTGACTAAAGCAATTTCAACTGATGCTAGAAAATTATTTGATTCGATTTGTGTAACTGTATGACTAGATTCCGTTATGTATTTAGCTTGTCATCTTATTCTGATACTGGGTGTATTTTTTATGATTTGTTAAAAACTAGCATCATTTGAGTTTTATTGAGACTTATTTTAATTGGCGCCATATCTTTTTACTGCCTTTTTTATTCTATTGTATTTTAGGTTAATTTTTGTGGTGCGAGTCAACAATTTTTAAGTTGTAAAAATTGTTGAAATAGGCCACACACAACTTTAAGAACTTTTAACAGAAGTGGAGGGGCCACAAGGCGTATGTCACCAAACTTAGTAATGAACCAATAGCGTTGATAATTTCTCGCCTCACCAAAAAGAGCCAAAAATCGAACACTCCCTCCACCTCTGTTATTGGCGAACGATCTTAAAGTTGTGAGCGGCCAATTTAAGTGAGTTGAAAGTTTAAACCGTAATGCGTAGTTTGAAATAAAGTTATTTTAAAATAAGTTTTATGTTTGTAGTCTAAACAATTTAGTCTTTTACCAGACTCAGCAACCATGAAATGGGCGATTTAGTTAGTAATGTTACCTCCTGGTTCATAATACAGATTTCAAGTATTTAGTAACAAGTAGGTTTTATATTTTTAGAACCACACATATAAATTGTTGAATCGGACCGGTTTTAATGAATTTTTTGTGTTCGTGGGCACTTGAAAATGGAGATCTGTATAGTCCCCTAATATTACAAAAGTTGATGAGTATTGAAAAATTTTGCCGGCCAAGTAAACGAAAGGTCTTAAAAGGTCCCAATAGCAATATTGCCAAGACAATCATCTGCAATTTATTTTAGTACGTTTTGTTAAAATATTGAATGGTTTTAATAAAATGTTTCAAAATTTCTTTAAATTGATTGTGAAATAAAATTTTGCAAAATGCATTTTTTCTTACAAATAAATGGATTTGCAAGAAAAATTACAAAATGAATTGCTCTTAGCAATAATGCTAAGTGCCCTTTTTTAGAGGCTGATGTAGGTTCGGCAGCCGTAGTACATCAGCGGTCTATTGATATACAGGCCTAATAGTGATTCGGATATTGTATTATGAGGTAATACAGGCTATTGCTAGGCCGATCTCGACCTTATTAATGCGGAATAACTTATTTGAAAACAGGAAATTACTAAAAGGAGCTTATTCACGATGAGAAATATAGACTAATTGACACAATTTACTTTTTCGTGCATTTTGTGTTCGATAAAAATTATTATTACTTTTTACAAAAATACAAAATCATTTCAAAACATAGAAAAACATAAGTTGGATCGGCCGCAAACGTACGTTTTCCGTTTTAGGCTTCCGAATTCGTTTTCCGCATGTGGCACATTTATTAAATGCGGAATTCGTTCCGTACGGGGAAAAAGTGAACGTGTGCGCTAGCTCATATATTGTGTAAAAATTCTATGCATTCGGGTGTCCGAATGCATTCCGATTTTCGCACTAGGAAACCTATTACGGAAATCGTATGTTCGCTGTCGACCTAACAAATAACTATCAAAGATAACTTTCACAGTTTTACGCTATATTATTATTATATGTATTGTATACCTCTCTCAGTCTTATAATAATTTATTTAGACGCATTGACTAAGAACCACCCTGCCATTTTTAGTTGCGTTTATTAATTTAATTTTAAAACCAGTAATTAGTTTTTCCATAGCGGGGATATTTTTTCTTCGAGTAGCATTAGACTTTTAAATCTTACGCCATTTTAAATACACAAAATGTCATATTATGTAATTTTTATACTTACTCTATTTCAAAATGCACGTCTTTAGTAATGCTCATTGTCAAACAGGGAACTCAATAAAAAAAAATCTGATCTAAAAATCAACTGTTTTATACCAGGTAGTATAGCCTTTTCAAATACTCAAAGTGTAAACTAAGTACAATAAGATACAATACTAATGCAGTGCCTAAGGTTGGAAAAATATAAATTTTAAAGTCCCCTCTAAAGGTCCCTCCTGTTAAATTATCCTATTCTAACTTGTTTATCAACCTGCAAGGTGTAACAAAAGTAAGTGATATAAGTAGATTGAGTGACGTAACTATACCATTCGCGAGGCCCGTGGCAAATTTGTTATTTTTTAACTATGTCAATCTAATACAAAAACACGTCAAGCGATTATTGTAATAAACAATCGCTTGCTACTTGTCTAGGGAGGCCAAAGGGAGGCTGATCGGGGGCCTCTTCAGGCTGGGGGCTCGTGGCATTTTGCCGGCTTGCCACCTTGTAGTTACGCCACTAAGTACATTATATTATGCATGTATCCCCTAAATAGAGTTCACTGAGAAATAAGCAACGCTGAAAGCGAGAGAATTTTGTTGTGATTTATATAAGCAACTTCAATCACACCTTAAGTATTATCAGTTACTTTTGATACATTACACACCTGTAGAATTGAGACTCTATACAGAACTGTTGCCGTCGAGCATCCACTTAATCTAGAGCCTGGAGCACCAGGCAGCTCTCAGCTATGATCGATGGAGCACATTTTACAAGTATACATCGTTGGTAGACAATAACCTATGAGGGGTATAATTTCTAAAAAAAATAATTTGTGCATCTCTGCTCAACCCCACCGAAAAGCCTTCTCTTTCCATTTTAGTCGAGCCGTTTAAAAGTTGTGCGAGCACCAGAGATTTGTGGCTATACTATTTGCCTTAAAAAGGGACAATGAATAAAGTACGTCACACCAGAGGTTTGGGGGGGGGGGTTTAGTTGGGGTTGACAAAGTTCCTTAGTTTAGTGACATCAGATTTCAAATGCAAAACATTTAATCTCGAAATTTGAAGTATTGGGGTGGTTTTAATTTTAGGTGTTAAATTGCAAATTATCCTTTAATTGTATTAATCACATTACTGAAATGTGATGTCATTAATTTGCCTGACATGATGACATGACTACCTGTGACAAGGGGGTCTAAAAAAAGGCTGAAATTTGTGTTACGTACTTTATGGATGGTCCCAAATGAAGAAGGCCATATTAAAAACGTTCATGAATTGAAATATTTTAAGAATATGGTAGCTGCGTTGTGTTATCATGTTGTTTGTCACCTAACTGCTAATTAACAAAACTCGTTACAGTTGTATATTTCCGTTTTAAATGACTTCAGTAATGATTTTGTACTTATAAAATGAAATATAACAATTATTTTGACGCAAGTGTTTTATTTAACGAAGGCATTTTATGTTGATATAGACATTATAAGTCTACTCTAATAAGTCTAGTTGTTGGACGCGACTACGTCCGCGTGAAACTTTATAAACTACCCGTTTTTACAACATTCTTTGATTACTGCTCGGCTCCTTTTGGTCGTAGCGTGATTTTATATAGCCTACAGCCTTCCTCGATAAATGGAATAACTAACAAAAAAATAAATTTTCAATTCCTACCAGTAGTTTCTGAGATTAGCGCGTCTAAACTCTTCGCGCGTCAGCTTTATTTTATTAGTATAGATATGTTTTGTTCTCCCAGTAACTACTGAACAGCTTATGATGTAATTTCTGTTGTATTTTGGTACACAAAAAGTATATATCGTTTGCTTATACCCTATCTTTATAAGCAGACGATATAAATTTTTTTACAGACTTTATATTATTATGTTACACGCCAATCACCCTGCCTGTATACGGGGTGTAACAAAAGTGGTAAAACTTTAGGGATCGAATGTGTTCCTGATATAGTGCTCACTTTTAAAGAAGCAGCGCTGAAAGCGAAATAATTTTTTTGCCTATACGAATCGCAATTTTTTTTTTACCTTTTAGCGCTGCCACTTACACAGTAAACTCTATATCAAGAACGTATCCGACCCCTAAACTTTTATTACTTAATTTTGTTACATCCTGTATACTGAACTGTTTTCGGGGTAATTTGGTATACAGTATATTTTTGTGTTAAAAAACATTGAAAATATAGCTGTAACATATTTTTGTTTTTAATGATATTTAGGAGGCAAGCGAGCAGTCGGCTTACCTGATGGAAAGCAACTGCCGTCGTCCGTGGACACTCGCGACAACCGAAGAGTCGCAAGTGCGTTGCCGGCCTTTACGAGGGAATAGGGATGGGGAATTTGGGAAGTTGGGCGACCGCTAATCTCACTCACTGAACGAAACACAGCACAACACCGTTTCACGCCGGTTTTCTGTTAGGCCGTGATATTAGTCCGGTCGAGTCGGTCGTGCCGAAGCATGGCTCTCCCACGGTAAATGTAAAAAAAAATAGTATTCTACAATTAGTAATCCAAGTATCTGATAAAAAAAATTAAGCATTGCTCCGTGGTCGGTCTTCATTTGATTGTGATATGTCAAAATACATCAAAATATGTGTTATAAAATTATAACGTTTTTATGAGCAAATAAAAAATTGTAGTTAAATTATGTCACATTCAAAGAGTCATGATTCTGCCGAAAAGATTCTTTACGCTGGTGAGTTACGAGTTACCATAAATTCTTTAAGTATACCTACATAGAAATGAGAGCCTTTAGATAACTTAGTAAGATTGTTAATTTTATACGATTTTATGGGCTGATTTACGTTGAGGCAGTAACTGACGTCAGTGCTGGCAAAGTAGTTCGTCACTAGTCGAGGCGACAGTACTGTACCGTCTTGAAATCAATTTACATTTCCCCAAAGAGCAGCACTGACCCTGCAGTGACAGGGTCAATGTAAATTGGCCATTATATCATATCAACAGTAAGTCCACCAAAATAATAATGTTGCAACTCGATTAAATGCTCTCTAACACTTCAATAATATACTACCGATCAAGTACGTCAACTAGGCTCAGATAACTCACTAGAAACCTTTAAAATGCTAAGCTTCAATAAGGTCTTTCCGTCTACTTCACAAGACAGCCCCACAAGTGAGGGACCGCCTGGTAGAAGGAGCTTGAAACGGATAATACGTAACGATACAGGTTATGTGCCGACCAGTAAGTCGTCTCCGATATCGGATCGTCCGACGGAACTGGGCTGCCCGGCTTCCGATTTTAACATCGCGAAGAACACACTACACGTCGTCGGCAGCAATCCTGGTGAACCCAAAATGTCTTACCAGGACCAACCTCACAAGACATCAAAGATGGTAAGGACCGAAGGTCGGCCGCAAGCTTACGTTTTCCGGATTAGGTTTCCTAATATGTAATTCCGAATCCTGAATTCGTTTCGCACGGGGAAAAAGCAAACGTTTGCGTTAGCAAATTTTATACTGAATTAACGCATTTGGGTGTCCGAATACGGAATTCCGCTTTAGGAAACTTAATACGGAAAACATACGTTTGCGGCAACCGGCGGCGGCCATATAGCATCAACTTTACCGGTTCTGTACGCGACGTATCCTCTGATCATTGGCTTAGCGCGGCGAGCGTATTGGATATCGCTTGATTAAGTTTCCGAATCCATGTCGAAATACACCTCTGTAATTTTTTTTTATATATATTTATATGTAATTATTTTGAGATTCGAACGGGCGAGCGCCCCAGCGACGAGCTAGTAGAGCTGACTGTAAAAGTAGCAGAATTTTTCAGTGAGCTCTAGTCTCTACATACAAATCCTGACTTATACCATAATGAAATAAAATAATTGTTCTATGCTTATACTTACCTTTTTTACGACCATTGATGACATAATATGCTTTAGAACAAAAACCTCCATAAGATTGACAAACGCAAGAAGGACAGCAATGCGGGTAGAATGATAAGCTACGCGACTCTACGCGGGATTCTGAAAGATGAAAAATGTAATCCTGAATGCACTGGCGACTCCAGTTTCCGTGGTGATGAGGAGTATACAGGTAGTTTTCCATCCTACCAAGTACCATGTTAGGATAAATATGGCAAAGTTGGCAATGAAGGTCCATTTGCATTCATCCTGCAAATTAATGTTAGCATTCAATTTTAGATCTGATTGCACTAGAAGGTCGGATACCTACTAACTTCACTGCAGTGAAACGACGCTTCCAGATATTGGCACAGGACAAACCGCAGTCAGCGGCATCAGAAGTCAGCGACGTTCCACTGTACTGCCGTTTCCTTTTCCTAGTACCAGGGGGCTTAGCATGGCGACCGAAGAATAGACAAAATGACAGATAGTTGGGTTGACCGATTTCTTTTGAGCATCCATCACTTTGCCTATCTTGCTGTTTAACGGAAGCTGTGAGACTATCGCAAGCGGTTGACAGGCGAGACGAGACGAGTGCAAGTATTTACACCCTCGCACTCGGGCGGTCTCGCTGTGTCTCGGCGACACAATGTACAGCCTCCATATAATACTTTCTCGGTCGCTATGCTAGGGCCGCAAGAGTAGCTCTACGAGTATTTTCACTCTACCTCGTGAAGTGTCCGTGTGCAATGTAACCCTGGCGTCGCCCCGACGCTCTTCGACGGTCTCATGTATGTGTGGATTTCACACCCTGCACTATAGGTTTTAAACCGCCCCTGCCTAGTGCAGCCTACTAGGCTATAGTCTGAATCAGTGGCGTAGCGTCGGTATCAACTGCCCGGGGGCGGAGAACAATTTTTCGCCCCCTTGATTAGGTTTTTCAATTTTATTTCACAATTTTTAACAAACATCAAGAGCGATTTTTATTCACTTGGATGTTCTCGTCTTTTTTTTCTCATGTGTTTTTTGTTTTTTTTTTTCACACGAATAAAAAACGTAGTGTGGACGCGATCTAATTTTGATGAATTTTTCGGCAAGAACTGCAATTACGCACGTAGGTTTGCAATACGTATCATTCGTCACAGAATAAGTAATCAAGTTGTTTTTTTCAATGGCTCCGAATCTATAGATATGCTTGTGTTAAAAATATGAAATAGTCAAAAATTTTAAATATTTTATTTTTAACTGTGAAATTTTGCCGCCCCCTCAAAAGGGCCGCCTTGCCCCGCCCCCACTCTACTCCACTGGTCTGAGCTCTCAACAGTAAAATTAATTAGGCCATTAAACTACATATATGAATGCACTATTTGTAGAAATAAGAACATCCAAATCCAACTTTTAACTTCCCGGTTCGGTGCTTGCTAAATAGTCTGTCTGTTTGCTATTTTGGGTTTCAAACGTAAACAAAATACACGTGTCCGATTTACACTTGTTCATTCTTTTCCCATGACAAATTAATCGATTGGCATGCGTTATTTATTGGCAGCTTAGTTTGGCTGACTCACTTGTCGATAGTGATCTTTTGGCCGCTTTTAGTATCTGCCGTGACAGTCTCAAATTGTAGTATTTTGCTGTGCACGGGTTGACGTTACCGCGGCCGTTAAGATCACCTCACTAGCGTGTTGCACTGCGCTGCTTTGCGTTGTTGCAAATGATAAACGCAATTTGTGCCTGCGTGTCATTGACTCACGATCAGTGGCGTAACTACAAGCTGGCAAGCCGGCAAAATACCACGGGCCCCCAGCCGGAAAGGGCCCCCGTTCAGCCCCCCTAGACAAGTGGCAAGCGATTATTTTTTACAATAATCGCTTGACGTGTTTTTGTATTGGATCGACATAGTGGAACGAAAACAAATTTGCCACGGGCCTCGGACGGTATAGTTACGCCACTGCTCACGATATTACAACTAGGGTTTCCATTATATATCTTCGACGTCGCAGAGCATACAACTCCCTCCCGTTTCGTCGCTTAATGTTCGCCGCACCGTTGAAACGCGAAGCGAGGCAGCGCTACGCAACGCACCAATGGGACCTCGCTCTAACATAGCATCTTGCAATAGCATAGCCTCAACCATACATTTAGCTTTCTAATTTTACCCTCACAGTTAAAGTGTCATGCCGGGCTAAGGCAAATGATAAAAGCGGCAATATTTTTCTTTCAGAGTGCTTGCAATACGCAGTGACTTACCAACCTCACGGATTTAAAAGTTGCGATAGAAATGTGTCCTTCGACACGCAAGTCCAAATATTTCACTTCACTGGTGACCTATGCGTTGGTCAGAGCGTGGAGACTTTGAGCAAGGAGATAGACCAACAGGAGAGAAATTCGGAACTACGTAAGACCTTCATGAAATATAACGAACCGTGGCCTAAAAGTGGGAAACGGAAGTAGATTTCGAAGGCAATGTTTATAGACCTCTTTCAGAAGTAAAGACCTTATCGCACAAAAATTCAGGACACATTCTGTTAATACGTTTTGTTGTGGACCCCGAATACTATACGAAATTTCTGATAGGTGTTTGTATAATGCAGGCGTCTGTGTGTCTCCGATCAGAAATTCGGATAATGTGCGACCGGGCTTGAAGTAATTTCATCCCGATTATGAAATTACTATTACATTTGTTTAACAGCTGACTTTATAACACTTGGCAATTTGCAGGCTTAAATTAAATAAGCGTTATTAAATTATTTGGTATGTGTGCTTCAACATTTTTCGCGTCGTCTATTTGTGAATGTTTAATAATTTATTGAGTTTTATTTAAAATTAAACGGTAACTGAAATTTGTTTGTTATTCGTAGTTTGGCTTACTTACTATTCAGAATATTTGTAGTCTTTTAAATACTAAAATGTTAAATCCATACTAATTTTATATGCGATAATGCGAAAGTGGCTGCCTGTTAAATTACCTCTTCATGACCAAACACTGAACCAATTCTGCTAAAATTTTGTATAAAGAAACTTTGAACCCTAGGGAAGGACATAGGATACATTTTATCTCGGAAAAATGTACGGTTCCGCGCGATAAAACAAATTTCGGCGCGACGTAGTTACATGATCATATATTGGATTTCAAAATAAAAATACCCACTCGTTATCACAGTTTATTCAACAGAAGATATTTTCCATATAACAAACTCCTCCACTCTATAGTACGTGAAGTATTTGACAAAGTTTATAGGCATTTCTTGCACTAGCCAGTTTGAATGCTTCACTTTGTCTAGTAAAGATATAAACGTCTCGTAGCAAGGGGCTACGGAGTCTCTATGCTCTAATGTGAAGACATATCTCTTCTCTAGTATTATGTATAACGTCTTCGGAGGTTTTGAGTTTAGAATTTTCTCTATCGTGTATATAAACGCTTCTGTGACGTCATCGTCGTATATCACTAAAATTTAATGAAAAATTGAAAATTAATAATAAGGTAGTGTGATATACTAAAGAATTTACAGATTGTTCGGGAAAAATTAGAGGGGAAGACGTAAGGGAAGGTGTCTTTGGCGGGGTGAGGAGTGAAGTAGTTATTAGTGGATTGCTATTAAACGGTGACAAGTTATAACAATAGCTTATATTAGCTAAGTCTAACAAGATTTTCTACGCGCCTATTGAGCCCTCCAGTTTGTTCGAGTGATCTTGAGGCTATACAGGGAATATAACAAAATATTATGTATGGGCTTCACAATGCAATGTTTGCACATAATTATTGTTCGTTGACAAGGAAAACAAACAGGACAAAATAACATGAAATTATTCTGAAAATATAACAAAAAACTATTTACATCTTTTCACATGTGAAACCTCGCGCATTCCCTTACAGATCGAGCCGTATTTCGTACGAGAATAACGCCATATCCACGGCAAACTTACAAAATGCAAAATTTTTATTTGACAGATTCGGCGCGTGCGGTACGTTCCTAACAAATGTATATTCGGGCGGGCAAATGAGCAAGGTTCCATGACATTTCACATACCCTTTAAATTCTCATGGAGAGGTGCATTTCACGGGTAAACTCTCGCCGAGAGATCTCGTGGCGAGAGTCTCGTAAGCAGCTGACAGGCGAGACGACGCGAGTGTAAGACGCTGTGTCTCGGCGAGAGTGTACAGCCTCCATAAAATATATGCGCTCACCATATTATGTCGAATTTTAATTACTTACCGTCAGCTGCTATGATAATGTCTGTTTCGTTTATAGCATTACTTAAAGACTCATTCCAATTTCTGTTCATAAAGTCCAGGGCCATAACTTGAAAATCTGATTTAACAAACTTTTCATTATTTTTCACATTTAACTTTATCAAATCTAGTATACCTCCAGTTTCGAGATCTGTAAGTAAAACAAAAACATTAATAATAGATTGCAATGAACCAAAAAAATTGCTTCTATGTGTATGCTTCGTTATTACCTGGTGTGGGTTCGTCGTGAATGTGAGGGTGTATGTAGTCGTTCCATTTCAATTTTGATGCGTGTGTTTGTGTGCGCGACGAATTTAAGCATGCGAACCTGTGGATGTGTGTCTATGTGTGTGTCTATACCTATCTTGCATGGGCGTGTTACGGGATATTTTCTTTACCTGTACAAACAACTTTTTTTGCATACATTGAAGCTACTATGCTAGCTAAGCCCGTCCCAGCGCCAAGCTCTAAAACAGTCTTGTCTTTCAACTTCCCTGCCTCACCCAGGGTAATTAACAGGTCTCCAGACAGGAATGCACCTCTCCATACTTGAAGACCCACTAGAGCTATCCTTGTTTTAGGCCTGTGCTCTAAAAAGTAAGTTTGGAATATGGATAAGTACACAAGATGCTAGGTATATATAGGTAGTCCATAGCATTAGACAAATTACAATATTTTATACTTTCAATTGGAGTTTAAGAACTTATAGTTTGGAGCAAAAAGAAACTTTTATATCTGAATGTAAGTATTATGATTAAAAACCTTTTCAGAATTTTCGGGTTAATTTAAAATTTACAAACATTATACTTACCAATTCTAATAGCTTCCTTTTGTTTATTTATGTCTAGATCACCATCTCTATCAAACTTCTTTTTGCCACGCTTGGGCAGGAAGAAGGGAAATTCCGAGACAACATCTAGAAAACAAATCAAGCTTATCTATTGTAAGCATTCTTTAGCCCAGTATTTCCTAGCTCGATTTGATCAGAATTAAATTATATCGAAAATAAATTATTATCTTAAAATAAGCCCATACATGCTTAGAGTAAATGTTTAATATTAAGTTTGTTTTATCTCATGCAACTGAATTTGTAAGTTCTTATAAGAGATCAATATCTTAAACCTAAATAGTCAACAAGTATAATTTATTTTTTTTAAAATTATATATTTTACTCAAATCTACAATTTATGTATTTTTTAACTTTGGTGAGTTTTTAAAAACATTATTTATATTTTTCTTTCAAACACATGTATGCAGATACATATGATAATACTAACTTAGTATTTTCACATGTTGCAGTATTACTAACACAGGTAAAGAAACACTCGGGTATTTCCCATGTGATCTTGCAATGAGTTTATAAATACTTACTTCCTTCAATAACTGGCGGAATTTTAGTAAGATAGCTGTACTCTTCATATATTTCAGATGATATAGTATATTCTGGCATTTTCAGACCACTAACAACTTATGACTTTTTTAAACTAGAATTCAACACCATCGCAAATATTTGTGCCTTACGTTAAACCACTTTGAGTGAACACGGTATACAGAATCGTATTAATAAAAATTGGACGAAGTCCAGGTATAAAATTCTAAAATAATTCGTAAGTATCCTACACTGAAGGTCAACACTTATTAATTAAAATACTTCCTTAGATACGTGTAATTTGACAGATATACAATTTAGACTCGTAAACAAAGGTGAAGTTTTATTATTAGTAAATAGTTACTCATAAAATATATAAAATTTTCTACAATTATGTACAACACTTTCAATAGTAATAACCTAAAACTTTGTTCAGAAGCTTATTGATAGCCGGTAGAAAACTACGCATATTTCATGGCTTTAGTATGTTGTTTTGAAAATATTTTATTAAATTATGTACATAATTATTTAACTTAATTTTCCATAACTATTAACTAGGGAATACTTTGTTTACAAACATTGCTAATGATTACTAATGTCAAATTTGTCATGCTCTTGTTCCCCTTCTTTAAAAAAATTTTTTATTTGGTTACTGCACGTGCACTGATCGTGCACTTAATTCACTATCGTCAATAATTTTAAAGGACGAAAATAAAGTGTTATTTAACGAAAATGAACCGAAAGCTAATAAGCTTCATTGAATTAGGTATTTTTCACTCAACTAATGTCTATTTCGAAATAGTCTTTTGTTCATATTATTTTAAATAAGCAGTTTGTATTTATTTATGGATTGTAAGAACACAGTTTTTTGTAGAAGATATTAGCAAACTTTAATGTATTACCGAATTTAATTTGAACTAATTTAGATTGATGATTTGAACCAAAAATTGAACTCAAATTTAAAAAGAAATTGCAATGCCTTCAAGTACATGTCCTAAGTTAGTTGTTAATGGCTTTTCTTAAAACAATAAAATTTGGACCAATCACAGCCAAACACACGTTCGACGCTGCCACGTCAAGTAGAGATTTGTGAACGTGAATGAAGTGGCGAATTCGGCATTTTGTTTAGTTCCGTCTTCCGAGTGCGATTTATTAGTTGTTATAAATTAGTTCTAGACGAAAGATGCGTGTTATATTCCTTTCGCTAGCGATAGCCCTTTTGGGTACCGCACTCGGAGACGATATTCCAACAGAAGAAAATGTATTAGTTCTTTCAAAGTCCAATTTTGATTCTGTTGTATCTTCCACCGACTACATCTTAGTGGAGTTCTGTAAGTCTCATATCATTACTCATTTCTTCGCGTTACTTAATTCACACCTTCTTCTTACCTTACCAAAAATTTTACTTTAGTCCTACCTCGGCTACAGTTTGCCGGGCGGCGTTTACATTTTTGTTTTGTCACGTAGATGCGCCGTGGTGCGGCCACTGCAAGTCGCTCGCGCCGGAGTACGCTAAAGCCGCCACAAAATTATTGGAAGAGGAATCTCCCATTAAGTTGGCTAAAGTTGACGCCACCCAGGAACAAGATTTGGCTGAACTATACAAAGTCAAGGGATACCCAACTTTAATTTTCTTCAAGAACGGAAACCCCATTGACTACTCAGGTACGTTGAGGTTAATCATGTTATGAAATGTTATTAAACAATTTGTCACAGGCATAATTTAAAATTAATTGGTTTCAAAGCAAAATGTTCACGCTCATTAGTTATCTTAATCATACGTAGCAGTGTGTAGTGTATAATACTTCTTATTTTAGTAGCTATTTAAAATATAGCTGTATACACGACACAAGTGCTTGTAAAATAGTAATATCTCAAATAATTTATTCAGGTGGTCGTCAAGCTGATGATATTATCACATGGTTGAAGAAGAAGACTGGTCCTCCTGCTGTCGAAGTTGCTTCTGCTGAACAGGCGAAGGAGCTGATCGCTGCCAACACGGTCATTGTCTTTGGTTTCTTCCCTGACCAAAGTACTGAGAAAGCAAAGGCATTCCTTAACATTGCCAGTCTAGTTGACGACCAAGTGTTTGCTATTGTTACTGACGAGAAGGTCATTGAAGAGCTTGAAGCTTCACCTGAGGATGTCATCTTATACAAAAACGTAAGTTATTTATTTCTGAATTGTAAAATTCTGCAATTAGGACTGTGTTTTTAAGGATAGCCTAAAAAGCACAATTTTGAGAGTTTTTTAATAATAATGATTGTCCTGCTGTTTTCAGCAGCACAGCCTCACTCACCAAGATTTAAAGTTAAAAACCCGGTTAGTAAATAAAGAGTAATGGTTTAATAAAAAAGTGATGAAAATGATGAGTTTCTATGTCATTCGGACAATAAAGCTAGAGACTACTGTAGCGTTGATATTCTTATCATTGGGTCACTCTGCTATCAGTGTTTTAAAATGAATTTTAATGTAATACGGTATCAGACCAACGAAAATTTTATCTCAAATAGTCATCATCATTATCAACATTCTACTGATACTAGCCTGCTTTGCTTTTTATGTTTTATACAATTATTAATTTTAGTTTGTCCAATTATTAGTTAACGGCAATACATTACAAACAAATAAAATATTTGTAATATGTATTCTTAATTTACAAAATTAATCAAAATTTTACACTTTAAAAAAGTGGTCTGAAAAATGTTGCATTTTTTGTATTCATATTTTCCATAATGTTTATTACATTATACCCAGGCTTATATAATTTATTCACATAATAATTTTTTCTACCCTAGTTTGAAGACCCCAAGGTCAAGTATGAGGGTGAAGCCTTCAATGAAGACCTGTTCAAGACCTGGGTGTTTGTACAAAGCATGCCAACCATTGTTGAGTTCTCCCACGAGACTGCCTCCAAGATCTTCGGTGGACAGATCAAATACCACCTGCTTCTGTTCCTGTCCAAGGTGAGTGCCTTAAAAACGAAGTTAAACTTTTTTGACTCTAAAAAATGTTCAAGACTTGTCTCTGCACTGAGAGATTTTATTAAGTTCCATGCATTTCTTTAAACTCTTAGTTAAATTATAGTTAAGATATTCAATTTTCTCCAATGGCCGTAAGGGACATAAAACTTGCTTTAAATATGATTAAGTGGTGCAGTTAACAACTTTTTAATCTCATGAGCAATAATTCTTGTGAAATAATACTCTTAAGGTCAAGTATTAATAATGAGCTCATTAGATATTTTTATGCTCGTAAAACAGTAGTACTATAAGATGCACAATATTTGCTCTTGAAATTTAATATCGCACGTCAAATTATGTTGAATATGTGTTACGTAAAACCTCCACGCGGTTTAAACACGTTGCAATGTTTGCTGTGTCTTGTACCTTTTTTTTTAAAAATCATATTTCTGACGAGGCTTATGATGCACTTGGCATATATGCCAGCCTCATAGTATCATTCACAATAATTTAAACAGCACAATCTCTTATACATAATAAATATAACTTAATTAAAGTGCAAGCCTCTTGTGAAAGAGGCGACGCCAATATTACATTAATTTGTTCTCCATATAAATTTCCTGCTAATCCGAGGTCACAATTTTGGACATAATCTACCAATAAGTGCAGTAAGTCTTCTGTAACACTACAGTGGACACAATGATGGGACTCTTTCTTCCCAATCATATGATTAATATTTTTTTTTGGTATTTCGTACTTCGTACTGCGTAATTTTTTTTGGTATTTCGTACTTCCTACTGACAGTTGAAAAGATGATACTATATTAGGCCTCTACGACTCTTAACCATACATACAGCTACATTACAAATATGAGAGTGAGTTTTTTTGTTCTTTCTTCACGCCCTAACTGCTTATCGACATGATTTTCGGCATAGACTTAGTTTACAGGATTAAAAAAACTAACATAGGCTACTTTTGTTTTGGAAGAACATTATGTTTACAAAGCTTGTATGTATAAAACAATTCTTCTATAGCTTTTAGGTTGTACCTTAAAGACAGACTATGATCTGATGACTTTCTCTTATTACAAAATGTCAGAGAGTAGCCATGCAAAAGGTTGCATAATGGTTCTTAGAAATTATGAGTACTACAGATGATCTTGTATTGACTGAAAGTTACAAAACTACTTTCTTTTAATACATGAATTAGGGTTTCTGTTAGGCTATCCACAATCTTTGTGGCAGCTTCTCCATACAACATATATCAAATAAAGTTGTGGATAGACTTGAACTTTCAATATAATAAAAGTGTTGAATAATTTAGTATTAGAATAGGAAATATGCGTGTAGTGGGCCTAAAGATATACAGAATCGCAAAAAAAATCTCTGAATTCTGTTGAGAAATAAGTAAGATATTAGCGATATAAGTTTTCTACCCATCTCTTTCTCTTAAAACGTAATTTAGTATGAACTTTGTATGCAGCTTATGGAATTTGACGTCACAATTAATATCGGATCTCTTTTTCTAACTGACTACTTTAAAGGCTTGTAACTTTGTTGTTTACAATTTTATCAAAAAATTGATTGGACTACATCGTTTTTTAATAACGTAAGATTTAATTAATTAAATAATAAAAAAATCATGCATATTCCCTATTGCTAAATGCTATTAGTACCTAGATGCATTTATTGATGACTCATAAATTAATTGAGATCAAGCACTTTAATAGGGTCACTGACATGCATTTTTATACAACCTATAAAATAGAGGAGGTTTTTTTTGTTTTTAATAAATATTTGAAGAAACAGTTAATTTATAAAATTCAGGCGAAAAACTCGTTTAAAAATATTATTGAAAGTAATAGAATAAATAATAAAAGGCTTAAAAATTGGTTTATTAGTGAATTAGTGTTTTCGCATTTAACATATTTTCATATCCTAGTCTGGATGTTTGTCCACTAACCAGTGGCGTAGTAATGTGCCGACGCCCCGCACCGGGTGTTATTCTTTTGGGTGACACCCAGCCGGCAATTTGTTTTCGGCTAATCTCATTGCAACGCTGCGACTTCAAAAAGGTCACTTAGCAATCTATCATCTTCCTAGACCCCGATTCCTGTTCCACAGAAGGAAATGACGTGTGGCCGTGACCCCCCTTTTTATTAATAGAGATTTCTTTTTAACTCTATTAATTTAAAACAGCAGTGTAAACTAGGCAAGAGCGCCACCATTTTTAAGGGGTGACACGACACCCCGGCCTTTCGCACCAGGTGCCAACTGCCATCCAAGCTAGCTACGCCACTGCCTCACGTTCATGTATAATATTTGCGCCAACTAATATTACATGGGTTCTGAAGTTTAATCCTCATGTAACAAACAGACATACACTTTCATATTTAAAGTCATAAGTGGAAGAAGCAAGTAACTAACATTATAAAAACTGCCGGATTTTTGCAAAAATTAAAAAATAATATAGATTTGATGCATAGCTAATTAGCTAGATACACTGGAATGATAATGAAGTAGGTAGTTTAGAGGATTTGTCAAAATTTTATAAAAAAAATTTAGTATTTACTCGAAGGTTCTAAATATGTTAGTTATACGCTTCTTACACTTATTTCTTCATTTATCCTCAGACCTCAGGTCCCGATTTTCAGCTACACGCGTACAATTATTTAATTATGAAATTCTCTCATTATAATTCACATCCTGTAAAAAAGCATAAAACAACGTACAATATATTATGTCGTGTTTTCTATACGAGTTTTACTATCGATGTATTCGGCCGACTCGGTTCAATGACCTCGCCGACCTTAACATTGTCCTAACTGTAAAGCGGAAAACATAATGATCGGACGCGACTGACAGCAACGATTATTTCGTGAAGCCTTCCCGATAAAAAAAAATATTTTCAGGGGACACCTTAGGTAAGTTTCGACAGAATTAGGAACGCACAATATGTATTTATTAATTGAAATGGGTTTCTGGTCTGTAACATATCGATGCCTAAATGCCTCAAACTCGTGTCTTAAAAATGGCTACATTTCGGGAGACAAAAAAACTGATTATGTTTATTTTTTTTAATAATTGTACAAAACTTTTTACAGAGAGAGAAAACTTTGTAGAATATAGCTTTTTAAGTTACCGAGATTTAAGTTAATTAGGATCTTCTGCACTTCTTCAGTCAAAATAAAAAAAAGCTGATTTTTTATAAAACAAATTAAGATAAAACTTCTAATAATAAAAGACAAAAAATTGACGAAAAAGCCATTGAAAAAAATGTTAATTGCGTTGTTGTTCTAACTGTAATTTAAAATATAATCACATACAGTAGAGACGGCTCTGATGGCAACGGAACAAAAATTTTTTAAAATTATAGTTTGAGGTTCTACTGTACTTTAATTATTTTAAGAAAATAAAAACCGGAATGTTATTTTATACATTTATTGTTTACTAGCCTTTGCCCGCAGTTTTGTACGCGTCAACCCGTTATCAAATTTATGGGTGATAATGAAAAAATCCTGAGTCAACTATACATGTACTAAGTAGAAACCTACTAATTTGAAGCGGAGCGCCGAGTGCGGGTTTTTTTTTGACATTCGATGGTGAACGCGTTTCGCGTTTACATAGAATTTTATATGGGATTTGTACAGCGTACATTTGTACATCTAGCGATGCTCACGGTCTCATGGACAAAAATGCCATATAAAAATCCTAGTATACGCGAAACGCGTTCACTGTCGAATAGCAAAAAAAAAAAAACTAAAACCATCAACCAATACAAAGATAACCCATAATAAACTCTTGCATTTATAATATTTATATATGTAGTAGGATAAATGTTTAGCAATTATTTAGTCTTCTGATTCTTCTATATCAGACATTATTTCCTCTTCGCTTTCTTCATTTTCATCTTCCGTTTCAATGTCCGATGAGCTGTCTTCTCCTCCAAGAGATATAATAATTTGTCGCACATTGTCCTCTTGGAGTCTATCTTTTTCCCAAAATTCTTCTTCTAATCTTTGAACGTGGTTCACTTCTATTTTCCAGTCTTTTACTCTTATCGATGCTAAAGCATCTTTTGTAAATTGTTCAATTTTGCTTTCAGACTGGTCAATGTTTTTTTCCGCCACCCTTTGCTTGACGAGATTCCAAATATATTCCATCGGATTTAGATCGCTGTGAAAGGGTGGCAGACGAATAACTTCGTGACCGTGCTGCTTTAGAAGCTCATCGACATCATACTTTTTTTGGGGCTTATTTTCCCTAATGAGCTGGTACAATTCCGCCCTTGACATTTTAGTGTCATAATTAATGTCATGTCTCGTTAGCCAACATTGCATCTCAATTTTAAGGGCCGATAGTTGAGGAACTTTGTTGGACTGTGTAGAATAGTTTCGAGCGTTAGCAATCACGACTATGCCGTTTGAAGGCAACTTAGGTATTAATTTCTCCTTCAGCCATTTCATATAATTTATTGCGTCCATTTCGTTTTGGTAATCGTTTGCCTTACTTTGGTGTTTGTATAACAGCTCCGCTGCAGGAACCAAACCGTTTTCGCCACCCGCATGAACCAGAATCCAGCGTTCTCCAAGATCTGTGTTTTTCATTAAACTGGCATCGCCACTATTTTGCCAGCACTTTCTCGCTGTATAACGCGAATGAATCGACGTCTCATCCAAATACGTCACTGGTTTTTGGTAGGGACCAAGTTCCCTGTTTTCTATCATACGCCTCAGGTAGCGAGCCCTCCAGGCCGCAATATCTGGTTTCTGGATTAAAACCTTTCGGCCTTTCTTGCATCTTTTAAATTTGTATCCCAATTGTTCCTTTAGGATGATCCGCAATGTAGTGGTTCCACCTGAATTTCAAAGTTGTAGTCAAAATATTGCTACGTTTAATAATAATTCAGACAAACAAAAATAGTATGTTATGAACTTGTTTTTGTATTTTTATGTATTTAAAGATAATATTTTAGAAAATTAAGCACCAGCATAAAATTATAATATTATTATAGTGAAATAAGTGACAAAATATTAAATCTAAATAAAAAAATATTTTTAGGGTTCCGTACTCAAAGGTTAAAAGCGGGACCTTGACACTTGTAGAAATAATTTTAATGTTTAATTGTGTTTTTAAAAACATACTGCCTATATTGTAAGTTGTTATCTAAAAATATATATTAGGTGTTATTCTTATGGTATCAGTTAACTCCATTTCAAATTTTATAAAAATCGTTCCAGCCGTTAAGGAGTAAGAAACTTAAAATTTCGCCTTGAATTATTTAAACTTCTTCATTTATACTCGACGCGCGAATGCGAGAGCGGGATACTGCGTGGGGAGGCGCGAGGGGGGAAAGTTTCGAGCCAGGTACCAAGTTAGCTCGGGTTGTAAGTAATAAAATAAATATACACACCGGGAAAATTCAAATCCCTTTTTGCAGCTGCCAATATTTTGCTAAAAGAAGGAATCTCTTTTCGGACTGTGTAGAAACTGTTCACAATATTTCTTAGGGCGACCAAGTCAAAGTTATCAACGGGAATTTTTCGTGCGCTTGGTTTTCTCTTCTTGCCTGGTGATGGCGGCCTTGGAGGGGCAGAATTTGAAGGCCCTGCCGAAATAGATTTCACCTAAAGTAAAATACGAAAAAAAACTTAAATATATTAAATAAAACTAATAGGGGTTCTACACGGCGTGAACCAACATCACGCAAAGTTGCACTTTGATGCAATCCAAAGTGCACCCTCAGTTCATGGCGGATGATTGAAAATAGCTACACTCGATGGACATCATTTACAACATTAATATCTAAGATGTACCCTCAATTCAGTCTTACGCTATGAACTGAGTGTGCAATTTGAAGTGCATCAAGGTCGTGTTTGACAAACGGTTTGCCAAACACGATCATTTACAACATTCATACCCAAAATGCACCTTCAGTTCATGGCGTAAGATTGAAAATGCATTGCATCATAACATTTGCGTGATGTTTGTTCACGCCGTGTAGTACCCCCTTTCTTCTTAAATCATTTAAACTTATTGACAAACTAGCGAAGTTGAGTTTAGAAATTGTAGTCCTTATGACGTTAACAAAAGTGCTAAGGATTTAAAAACCGTTAAACATATTTGGGTAAAAGTTTGAGATACTAACAATATTATACGTAACTCGTAAGTAGGTATATAAAGCTGGTTACCTGCTTTTTTATTCTGAGCACTGTACTTCTCGATATACCAGTAGCAGCGCAAGTTCTATTAATGGGTTGGTCCAAAGGAATCGTTACTCTTCTGTGTTCTTTTTCGCGTTCAAAATAAGCCAAAACCTTATGTATTATAGCTCTCTCTCTGCTATGGATAGTTTTACCCATGTTTGCAATACAACCAGCTAAAACTCGGAAATGTGAACAACAAAAACTATGACAAACGTAACGAATATAACAACAATAAATAATGAGAAATACTAAAACAGCTAAGTCGAAAACACGCGCAGCGGTAACAGATACGTCAACGCTACTAAACCGGCGTCGTCCGTCGGGCGCGGGGAGGCTGGGGGGGGGGAGGGTTTTGAGCCGGGAGCTCTACAAGCGGCACATTAATGTTGCCGTCCTACTCTATCAAAGTTACTTTACGTTAGTTAGAAAAGGACGCTGCATTCCGTTTCGATTCGTTCGAGTCTCAGAACTTTTTATGCTAGCGCTACTCGACGCGCAACTCGCTAGGCGAGAGCGGGGTTGTACGCGGGGAAGCGGAGGGGGAAAGATATCGAGCCAGAGCGCAGGTGTCAAGTTCATTCGCCCGAGTTGTAGATACGCCGTTATAGATATGGAATTATGTGTACGTGGTACATTCCAATGACAATAGTTAAGCCGTTTTACGCTTATTTGACGGCGAAACTAGATTTTAATTATGGGGAAATATTAAGTAAAATTTATATTGCTATAAATATGTTTCTAAGGTGACTCTAATTCGATTTTTGGAATATGCGTTAAAAATCTAGTATAGTTTTTATAAAAATATAAAAGACAATGCGATAAAAATACTAAAAACTATATTAGAATCAAAGTGATCTCGTTTTTAGAGTTTCGTACCCGAAGGATAAAAACGAGATTCTGTTACTAAGACTTCGATGTGTGTCCGTCTGCCTGTCTCCAGGCTTTATCTCAAGGACGGCAATAGAGAGTTGAAACTTTTACAGATTATGTATTTCTGTTGCCGCTATAACAACAAATACTTAAAATTAAATATATAAGCTCTAGTGTAACAAATTATCTATATTTTTTGTTAATTACCTCCCTAATAATATAAATCGCTAATATCTTTCTCATTTCTCAACAGAAATCTGAGATTTTTGGTCATTCTGTATATCTTTTAAGCCCACTGTCATAATAATTTGCATTTAATAAATTTTGTTTTATACGCATATTCCCTAATATAGCGAACTAGCGGACGCAAAAGCCGCTCTTGGTTTGTGTATCTAAACCATTCCTCAAATCCTTTAAAACACATAAATAGCGAATATACTATAGCCTATAATAACAACCAACATTTAAACAAACAGACACTCGCTTTATTGTATACAATATTTAACTTTATAATAACGTGTGTATGTGTTTTGTTACAGAAGGGCGGTCACTTCGAGAAATACCTTGAGGACTTGAAGCCAGTCGCCAAGAGCTACCGCGACAGAATCATGAGCGTCGCCATCGACACAGACCAAGATGACCACCAGAGGTAAGTCGTGTGGAACACCTTGAGGAGCTGAAGCCGGTCGCCGAGAGCTACCGCGACAGAATCATGAGCGTCGCCATCGACACAGACCAAGATGACCACCAGAGGTAAGTCATGTGGAACACCTTGAGGAGCTGAAGCCGGTCGCCGAGAGCTACCGCGACAGAATCATGAGCGTCGCCAACGACACAGACCAAGATAAGACCAGTACGTCAGTTCTGTCTGTCCGTTCGTATGTCACAGCCACTTTTTTCCGAAACTAAAAGCAAGTAAGAAGATATGGTCTGTGAACCCCTTTAGAAAGAAAGAAAGAAAATAAATTTATTTGGTAATTACACAGTGAACAACAACAACAGGAATACACATATAGAGATACCAAATTGCTTCCCATTCAGCATGAGATGCGGATTCGTTGTCCTCATCGCTGCATCCTTTAAGATTCTTTTTAGATTATAAAAAAAATTACTCGTTACTATGTTAACTACGAGATCGGGTAGTTTTTTTTTATTCAATATTCATAAACCCCCATTTGTCTTTCATTAAATCAACGGGTTTATTTAAAAGTTGTTTATCCTACCGAGCTTGTAATTTTAAACGACTCAGATTTTTTTTTTGAAATACGAAATGCAGTTTGATAACTCCGATTCCTGTAAAATATAGAGTTCATTAGTGGTACATTTTAAAATTTAGCATACTTAAGCCCTTTCCCCCCCCCAGGATCTTGGAGTTCTTCGGCATGAAGAAGGAGGAAGTGCCTTCCGCCCGCCTGATAGCCCTGGAACAGGATATGGCCAAGTACAAGCCCGAGAGCGATGAGCTGTCTGCCAACACGGTCGAGGTGAGTTACAGTCCCGCCAGGATAGCACTACAGCGTTCTTGTATCTCTTCAAGGGGAGGCTTAAAAGGTCGATAAAAGCAAAATCGACTATTGCATAATTCCGGTTCATACTTGATAATAAGCTACGAATCGTTTCGTTTTTTAAAACATAGATTTAAAACATTATATTTGTGAGTTTCTGTGGTAGCAAAAACACGATAGCTTAAAATTTATCTCGATAAAAAAAAACACAAAGATGTTCTTCGTTTCAAAGCGCATTCGATGTACTCAGTATAAAAATTCTGTTACCGAGTTTCTGTAGAAGCATTTTTTAAAATTTTGTATATTTATCGAGTTATTAAGAAAAAACTGTTTGCGGCGATTCCGCGTCGTTCTGTTTCACCTGGCATATGAATAACGATCGTAAGTGTAAAGAGAGAAAGATGTTTTATTTTTGCTTTATTAGCCCTCTTAAAGGATAATTGAAGACATAGGTGGAAGAAGCAGGTAACTAACATTTAAAAATCTGCCGGATTTTTGCGTAAGTGGACGTTTAAGAGCCAGAAAAATGATTTGAAATTTGAAACTCAAGGAAAGAAAGCATTGATGTCAAAGACCTTGAAGATAGAAGTGGGACCTACAATCATGGTTTTAGGCTAATGAGGATGAATTCAAGAAATACTAAGCTAGCCACTTCGATCAAATTTTAAAAGATGCACAGATCCATTCAATATTGAATGAAATAATAGCACCAAGACCGTCCGACACAAAACAACTTAAATCAAAATAAAGTGCATTGAAAAATCAAACTTAAGTTAATAAGTAAAAGCTCACAATCGGACAAAAGTTAAAATCGCGGTCTCGGACCGACTAGGAGTAGAAAAGCGCTTAAAGTGCCACTTTAGACTGCAACTGTGAATCTTATAATATTTAATCGAAGGCTAGCCATATTGCAAAATGACACTTCTTTCACACGCTACTGTTCATATAATCTAAGTATCTTCCGGTATCAGTTTGCATGTGGCAGAAATGATGACGCTGACAAATAGGAGCTCTACTATGAAAAGGCACATTAAAATTACGCATTTTTCGATAATTTGACCGCGACATTCCGTCGGAATGTTATGTCTGATTTACATGTATTAAGTAGATAAGTATTTAAGTAAATTTTAACTTAATTTTAACTTGCAACTTGCTTCTAAATTTTGTGTTTACATGCAATTGTTAACTTAAAATTAAGTTGAAATTCAGTTACCTACTTATCTACTTAATACGTGTAAACCAGACATAAGAGTAAAACGCGGTATTCCTCGGCACTACATTCAAAACGGACTCGACCGAATGTCAGCAACGTCCGTCGAGTCCGAAGATTTAAATGTGCCGTCTGGGGGTAGTGCTCCATGCACTAACAAGAATATGTTTCACTATTTAGAATTAACATAATCGCGTTTTAGACTTCATAACACTTAACCTTGAAGAGTGTTTTAAAATTTTAATTTAAAATTATATTCAAATTTGCACAAAATGTAACAATAATATTATGTAAATATGACATTTAAAACTTGATGTGCAAAATTGCAAATTACACATTATGTAATTTCTTTTGATCGAGCTGGACATAGATTCTAGAGAATATCATTTGTTTTGACAATTTCATTGCGCTTCAAGTAGGGCTGGTCCTCCGTCCGGGTTCCTTTCCCAGATTTTGTGATTCGGGATTCTATATTCTATAATCTATCGGGAAAAAAAAATATCCACAGCCGAACATATAACCTTCTCGTTTTTGGAAGTCGGTTAAAAAGGGACGGACCCTTTTATGTCTACCATTTTGACGATGGCACCCTAAATGATGAAATAACTAGACTTATTTAAAATCAAAGCTTAATTCATATTAAGAACACGTCTCTCTCTCTCCCAGGATGTTATTGAAATAATTAATTATAAAGTCGGTCCGTAGCAAATTATACATAACACACTATAAGTCGATACTGCCAACCGTAGTTTTATATCGTTACGGTGTAATGGAGGTTTTCATGCTTTAGAATTGGCTGCCTATCTCAGTGTTGATTGTATTGAAAAAGACAGATAAGAGAAAATAACATTGAAATTCAAATTAAGTAAGAAACAGCGTTACGGCGGTAATATTTTATACAGAAAGTAGATTTTTAGGCTGTAATTATGTATCATATAAGCCCCCTAAATATAAAAAAAAAAAATATTGCCCAACTCACGCGGCCGAACTAAACTCTGTTTAGTGTGTTTTAGACACTTAATGGCATAGAAATAATTTTATGGTTTTTGTGCAACAATTATTTTTTATGATATTTAGGGGGTAAGCGAGCGGACGGGTTACTTGATGGAACTGCCACCACCCATGGACACTCGTAGCATCCGAAGAGTCGCAAGTGCGTTGCCGGTCTTTTTACGAGGGAATTGGACTAGGTACAGGGGATTAGGGAAGTTGGGCCACCGGTAAACTCACTCACTGAACGAAACACAGCACAAGGCCGTTTAACGCCAGTTTTCTGTGAGGCCGTGGTATCACTCTGGTCGTGTCGAAGCATGGTCCTCCCACGGCAATGCGCATCCGTATTATGTACTTGTGATCGGCAAAAGTCCCATTGGTACACGTCTCCACCCGGGTTTGAACCCTCTCGAGTGTGAACCAAAAATCTCACCCAATAGGCCACGAACGCTCTTAATCATGTCGTTTATTCTTTATCTTTCACGTAAATGTTTCTTGACGGACTTATTTACTGTGTCATGTGTGTATTTATAAATGTCACGACTAATTGAATGTATGACATTGTTGAGATGAAACAAAGGTGCAGTTGTCTTGTGATGGTATTGTATGACGTTATTAAAGTAGGGTTGGTCAAAATGTTGTTGAATGAAAGATAAAATAACCTTAAAGAAACAATTTATTAAAGTCATATTTCTTTCTTGGTAAACTAGAAAAGAATATTAAAACGTTTCGGATGCCCACTGTCAATATTAACTACTATGAGCTGTTTCGTGCCCACTTCATTGAGCTTTAATGTCAGAGGTTTTAAAAATAGTTATGACCGGTTCTCAAACCTTCTGAATATACGCAACTATAATTGAATATATTCAAAATTTCTCTTTCAATCACCCTACATATATCCCAAATTCAATCTCCCTACATAGGGTTACCATATCTCAGGATTTGCCTCGAGATCTCAGGATTTTTCACCTTATCTCAGGATTTCGACCGGACTTGGCAAATCTCAGGAAACAAAAGAATACAGCTCATTTTAAAAATTTCGGATTGTAAAAACAAAAATAATATGACTTTTAAATGTTTTGTCGAAAAAATATTAAACTGTTACAATTTTTTTTCAGTTTTATGATTTTTTCATTTAGTAAACCAACCCACGCATAAGTCGGTGGTACCCTGTGAAACAAGCTGCTGTAAAAGATATAAAATGTGTTATCCCAATTAATCAAACAATCTATCGACAGGAATTCATCCAAGCCTTCTTCGCTGGTACCCTCAAGCAGCACCTGTTGTCCGAGGAAGTCCCCGACGACTGGTCAGCCAAGCCCGTCAAGGTGTTGGTCGCCAAGAACTTCGATGAAGTCGTCTTCGATACCAACAAGAAGGTCCTCGTAGAGTTCTACGCTCCGTGGTGAGTTGGATTACTTTGTTACGTAGTATTGAGGAGGAGAAAATCTTTCTGTGAAAGATAGAGACTGAGTTGAAAGTGACACTTATTATTTTTAACCGACTTCCAAAAAAGTTTCTCAATTCGAAAATATACAGGGTCCCAAAAGTCAACGTCCAAATGAAAACCTGAGGTAGGCTATGCTATGATGGTTCTCAAAAAAAAAATCTGCCACATGTATTTTGAGAACGAGAGCGATTTTTCAAAATTTGTCACCTTGTGATGAGTTTACGACTGCATATTAACTCTTTTTTCCTTTTTTTTGTGTGGAGTATTCACAGATAATGCTCCAATTAATTACAAAATAAAATTTACACACAACTTCTTTGGACTTAAAATATCCGTTTTATATCGAACTTTGGCTGAAATTACTGCATCACTTTGACAGTCTGTCTTGAAAAAAAAAATGTACCGGTCTATTTCGGCAAGTGACCTTAAAAGTTGACGCATCTAATGGGCTTTCTATATATAACTATTTATTAAATGACGAGAATTTTTTTTTCGGTCGCGTTTTAGCTTATTATTAGTTTGTCATAAAACTAACTCTAAATTATTCAATATCATTTAGGCGTTCCGTAAGGTTAAAGAAAGAGACGAAGAAAAGTTAGAGCGGGACGGATACCCGTTATTGTAACTACAATAACGATTTAATTTTTATAATTGATTTTTATTTAAACAATACCAAAAATTAGAATTAGTCACTGACACAAAGTGTCATCATTATCCGTCTCACTGTTACTTTCATTACACTTTCTTCGTTACTTTCTTTAATACACTTTACGGATTATTAGGATGATAATTTAGACGTGTACATCGGCCAGCGGGGTAAATTTAACTTCTAAGCACATTACTCAAAAAATATATGTTATAGAATGATTGTTATAATTCCTTAAATTCCAGCGAGGAATTTTTCCATGAGCTTATAGTTCATAAGAAAAAAAATGTACCGTGGGAATCGATTTTTTGCGAAAAATTGCATAAACTACAAAACTAACCGATTAATGTTAACGATTTTTTATACAATATACTATAAGTAATACTCTAATCCCCACAGAGGAATTCTTTTTTAGTAAGATTTTGTATGGGATTTGTACAATCAGAGAATTTGAAACGGATACAGATCGTGGATCAAAGTAATTTGACGGGTTATGTCAAACTTGTCGGCTGAGTCAAGACAGAAAGTCAGAGTCACAACTTACCCGGAATTGACATATTCCGACCAAATGACGTAGGTCAATCAACTGTCTCTCAATTTCCCCAAATATACATGTGACCGTCAAATTCGCTAGGTGGCGCTGTACAAATCCCATCTAAAATTTTAGTAAACGCTAAACGCGTTCACTGTCGAATGGAAAAAAAATTCGTACAATGCACGGCCGCTGGAAAGCAGCCGAAACGTCGGAAATCAAAAAGTGCTCTGCGACAAAATTCGTAAGCGTTAAAAAAAAACCATGAGTGATACTCGCGTAGACCTTAGCAATCATTGTATTCCTTTAGTTTAATATTATTAGTATAGAAGTACGGATAGCCACGATATATCGCGGAGAAATATCCTTCTTAGCAACAGTAATATCTCCGCCCACCGTCTCTCGGCCCGCTGACTACGTCGACACAACTCAGCACTTGTGTTAACAGTATCATTATGTAAATTGTGACACGACTTTATTGGGGTGACGTGGAGTTTCTCGCTACGTGGAATTCTGTCGCAGAAATTTCCTTTTTTTTCGGCGCGCTCTCGAGCCTAAAGAGCCTTCTGGAATTTGATCTCATTTTATTAGAAAAAAAAAACCACTATCAAGCTACTGTATATTTGTGTTGAATGAAGTTTGTTCTGCAATTTAAAGCGGAAATTTTCGATTAAATTTAAATCTACACATGGTGTGGATTCTTCGATATCTGCTATTATGAAAATAAGTTACAAAAATGCACAATATAAACACACTTTTAATACAGAGGAAAGATTTGTATTTTTGTATGTTTGCTACGAATAAACTCAAAAGGTACTGATCCGATTCCAAAAATTCTTCTTTCACCGTTAGATTGCTTCATTATTAGGTACAGAGTGACATAGGCTATGATATTAACTAGAAAATACTCCAAGTGCGAGTTGTGCTCACGTGCGAGGGTCTCCATACACATTATTAACTGATTTAGAATATAGGACCGATTTTTATTCGTTTAAATGCACCCGTGGGATAAACCATTTCCACGCGGGCAAAGTCGCAGGAAAATACTATATGAAATCGTTTCGTCCTCAGGTGTGGCCACTGCAAGCAGCTGGCGCCGATCTACGACAAGCTCGGCGAGCACTTCGAGAAGGACGACGACGTGGTGATCGCCAAGATCGACGCCACCGCCAACGAGCTGGAGCACACCAAGATCACCTCCTTCCCCACCATCAAGCTCTACCTCAAGGACAACCAGGTTGGTACTCTCTCTCTACTCTTCTCATATTCTTCTGATTCATTTCATTGCGGGCCCCAAGACAGCTTTAGCTTGTCCGTGTCGGGCTCCCTGAGATCATATCAAAGGGTTTTCGTGGTTGGATACCGCTGTCGATTCTGGCGACATAGGAGATGCAGTGGAGGACCAAAGCCCGTTTAAAAACAGAAGAGAAAAAAATCAAAGATGTCGTTCCTGATTTTATGGAACCCAAGCCAGCTAGCTGCGCGAAAGCTAGTCCCTGATCTTACAGAATTATTTTCATGAAATCAGAGAGCGTCGCACAGCCGCATCACCTGATGAAGCAAATGCCGTCGCCCACTTGGGCACTTGTAACATCTGAAGCGTTGCAAGTGCGTTGCCGGCATTTTTATAAAAGACTAGCTGACCCGGCGAACTTCGTACCGCCTTAGCGTAGAAATGATGCACTACTTTATATTGTGTACCTGAGCTAT
>JAOTAV010002374.1:0-33238 GCA_026546445.1 Cyclargus thomasi | reverse complement strand
TCCATTGAAGTCTCCTAATAAAAGAAAAGGTGTTGGAAGCTGATAAATTAAATTATTTAACACATTGCTATTAATAGAACAGCTATTAGGTATGTACACATTACAAATAGTGATTTCTATAGGGAACTTTATTCTTATCGCAACAACTTCAAGGTGACTATTAATACTAATCTCTTCAGATAACAAATGGGGCTTGGCATACGTGGCTACACCACCACTAGCAATACTGCTATTAGTTCGATTTTTATAAAAACATTCATAATTTTTTAATTTTGCAAAGTAACCATTTTTGAAATTGGTTTCTTGTACACAAATACATAAGGGATCGACATCATTCAAAAGTAATTTTATGCTTTCGTATCTTACATGGAAACCGTTTACGTTCCACTGCAAAATTCTCATTGTATTTATAAATATAATAATAATTAATATTAATAATATTATAAACAAAAAAAAAATTACTTGTCTTTCATTAAATCAAGCTCTTGCAATTTTCTAGTGAGTCTCGAACATCGGTTTTTTAAATTTCTATTAAGTTTGGGATGAATAAATAGGCACATTGCAACTAACTCGGCGGTGTTTTCTGTATAATCGTGCAAAATTTCTTTTATACTTTGTTTGTTGCGCGTTTCGTCAAGGAGATTTCTGAATTGATCTAAAGTTAAAGGAAAGTGTAGTGAGGCATCTTCATTTTGTAAATCCTTAATTTCGATTTTAATATCCTTCCATACCTGTTCTTCTGATCTATTGTCTAATGATTTCTTTTTCTTTTTAAGGTGTTTCTTGCTTGGTATTTCTTCTTCTAATGAAAAGTTACTGTCGGTTTCATTAGTATAATCACTCGATGGTATAATTTCTTCCATAATAAGGTCAGCATTTTGGTTGAAATCTGAATGAGCAGGTTCTGATATAGAAATAGAATGGATTCGTTTAATGCCCTTGCTATGTTCATAATCCTTAAATGGTAAGTTATTAATATCATCTACCTGTGATTGAAGTTTAGATTTTGGGGTCTCTTCTGATATATAATTGAGGTTTTGCATAGGTTCTGGTATAATATCGTTGAGATTTTTAGAGGTACTTGGAGTATTTATTATATTACCTTGTGGACAATTTTTAGCCAAGTGTCCCATTGTATTACAAACGAAACATTTCATCGACTCGTTTGATACATATATCCAGTAGTTGGTGTCTTCATACTGGATCTGTAACGATTCCGGTAGTCTTTTTTCGTCTTCAGGAGAAACGTACAGTTGTCGCCTAAAACTCATTATATGGGAGAAGCCGGTGTCTGGTATACCGACTTTCATAAAAGTAATCGGGCTTAAGATTTTAATGTTCATATCGTTAAATTTTTCTATCAAAACCTCATTAGGAATAATCGGGCAAACGTTCGATAGAACAATCCTTTTGTTTCTAGAAATCAACGGACGAATCTCTAATATGTAATCTTTAATTTTAATTTTTTTTATTGCATCAACCAGTTCATTTACAGTTTCTTTTGAATCCATATAGACACAAATTCTTGAGTTAGCAATCCGGGAAATAAATCGAATATTCGTTGACTTTGTAACAGTTGAGAGTGCCATTAAATAATCTCTTAACATTAATCCATCGATAGAATCAATTACGATAGCTTGGTCCTTCTTTGGGTACATTATTTTGGAGGTAACGTTGGCATAACTTACAGTAGGGGTACTGGTCATCTTGTCCATCACAAATAAAGGTGCTCCTGCGAGCAGGAGCACCCGCGATAATGGTTGTTAGGTAGTTACGATAATTAATAGGCGAGCTTTGCGTACGTCGGTGTGCGATAACGCGTGGACCGATCTGCGCGGCGCGGTGGTCGCGAGGTAACTGACATAGGTCTTTCTATGAATGAAAACAGCATCTCAAAATTATTGATCATGCTCTTAAGTAGTGATCACTGACTTTTATTGAGGGTCTAAATTTGAGAAACAGCAAATATTGACTTCTAGCTTTGCCCGCGGTTTCACTTGCGTGGAATTCCAAAATACGAATATTCTGGGACCTTGATGTTTCTTCAAGACCAAACATAGATTGCTCCGTTAAGTCGTGAAGAACGGACAGACAAACACACTTTCCTATTTATACAGGCTATACAGGCGGCTATACAGGGTGTACTAAAACAATTTATGATAGTAGTTACTACTATTATAACTTTGTTTTGACTCTATAGAGTCTAGTGTGTCTGTATGTTTGTTCTTTGGAAAGAGTTAACTTCGAAAGTAAAAGTACTGAAAGAGTAACATTTCTGCTCATTTTATGAGCAAATGCGTGACGCTGAAGCATTTCCATTCCCAAACAAATCATTTAAAAAAATACTATTTTAACGCTGCTAATTTCACAGTGAACTCTGTGTAAGGTATAAATGTCAGGATATTCATTTTATAACATTTGATAATAATAGGTTCTGCATACGAGAAAATAAAGTGCCATCCTTCGATCAAATATTATAAAGATTCAAAGTCGCCGTCTAAAAATTGGCACCGGCGAAACAGCGCTTAAGCGCTTTTCCGCTACTAGTCGCAATTTTAACTTTTGTACAATTGTGAGCCTTGACTCGTTAAGTTTTATTTTTCAATACTAATATTGTTTTGTGTCAGATAGTCTGGATGCCATTATTTTATTCAATTATTAAGGGATCTGTGTATCATATTAATATTCGATCGAAGGTGCCATCTATGAGAAACAGATTGAACTACGACACACAAGACTCTTCTTCTTGGTACTAGATGGCGTTGCAGTACGTCTACATCGCTCTATCGCTTGTTAGGAAGAGTAAACGTAAGGCTGTTTAACTGTTCCAGAGTACATTTAGTCAATTTTTTTGCACTTTACTGGTACAATCCCTTCGTGCGCGAGTCCAAGTAACACTTGGCCGGTTTACTTTATACTGGCCACTGCTCGCTTGGGTATAACCACTACAACACGTGATTATTACGTGACATCGCGTGCTGTACAATCTACAAAGTGGTAAGCCGCTGGTCAGTGTCGTGCGGACATACATAATGTATTAATATACTTCGGTGGAACTTCATTTGTAGGAAATCCCGAAACATACTTTCGGGGGAATTGGTAGCTTAAGCCGGGGGTCGCGGGTTCGAATGCCGTCGACGGAGCAAGTTTTTCAATGTTCCTTGGTCTTGGATGTGCCTAAAATATGTATATAGTATAAAAGTATTAAATATATTTTTGTTGTCTGGTACCTGTAACACAAGTCCCTCGGGTACTTAGCACAGGGCCAGACTGACGTGGTGTGAAGCGTCCATAGATATTATTATATTATTAGATTGCGAAGCTAAGTAATTTGGTCGCGGTATGTCAAATCCAGGAGACAGATCACGGCCATGGAATCGACATATTCGGATCAAATTACGTAGGTCCGTCAACTGACAAGGAATACATTTCTTTGGTACATCATGTAAATAATTAACTGTAAAGCTTTTATCTTACGACTTACGCTAATAAAAGAGTCATGACAAATATATGTTCCTTAATCCAATAAAAGAAACCCTTTAAAATTAGAATGACTCTAGACGGAAGTTAATTTTTTTGTATGATATTTAGGGGGCAAGGGGGCAGACGGGTTACCTGATGGAAAGCCAGGGCCGTCGCCCATGGACACTCGTAACAGCCGAAGAATCGCAAGTGCGTTGCCGGTCTTTTTGTCTTATGTGGGCACGGCCCATCTGTCTCCCCCCTTTATATGCCTATGCTGACGACAAAATTCTTGTGTTGTAACTTTTTTAAAGCAATCGCGTTGTATACTTTAAATGACAAAATTTTTGACACAGGGTTCATGATCGCTACTTCCAGAATTGGATCCGCCCAATTAACAGCTAGCTTGGTTTAGCTAATGTTTATATATCATAGATCTTGTCTCCTTCCCGTTTTCACCGGTGGCCTAACTTCCCTAATCCCCTATCCCTATTCCCATTCCCTATTCCATAATTAAAAAAAGCCATCAACGCATTTGCGACTCTTCGGATGTCGCGAGTGTCCATGGGCGACGGTAACCCGTCTCGCTTGGCCCCTAAATATCACAAAAAAAATTCAACAAGCAGGTACGTAGCTAAGCTGACGTGAGTGGTTTTAAATCGTATAACTACGCCAAATCCCTTCGCGATGGGAGAGTTTTAGATATCTTACATGTAACGAAATAGAACCTTATTACGTACGTCGTAAGGATCATTTTGAATCCGTTGTAGCAGGGTAATAGGCAGATTTACTCGCCCATCCGTTACCTTCAATTTACCACACTTATGGCTGTATTGACATAATATACGTAATACACAGTAGACCAATGCTTTAAAATTTTGACATTCAAGGATTGTACATAGGCCAACGGGGTAAGTTTAACCTGTAATAAGTATGTTAAAATCTTAAACACATTAGGGGCCTACGTACGCCGTTTGTCCACCGACACCGCCAACCGAGAACGAGATTATTTCGGCCGGATAAAAAGCAACTTTATGTTCTAGATTATAAGTTTCATTTTCTACAGACATTGCTCTATCGTCAACGTCGTCGCTGTCAATAAAGGCGTAAAGGAAAATGAAACCTGCAGTCTATGTCATAAAGTAGCATTTTGTCGGGCCGAAATAATGTCGTTCTCGGTTGACGGTGTTGGTGGACAAACAACCATAGTCGTTCAGCCGCGTAATTTTTGCCTAGTGTTTTAGACACTAAGGGACCATCCATAAAGTACGTCACACAAATTTAATGGCTTTTAGACCCCCTCCCCCCCTTGTCACATGTGGTCACATTTCTGAGGACTCCCAACCCCTCCCGTATTGTGACGTCACAAAATTTTCAATTTTACACCTAAAAATGAAAACCACATAAACATTTCAAAGTTTGAGACCTATGTCACACTTCGACAACCCCCCCCTTACGTGTATGTACTTTATGGATGGTCCCTAAGGGCACGATTCTAATAATCTACATTCTACTGTAACCTTATACTGTGGCGCTGCTCAGGTTTCCCTGACAAAATGCTTCGTAAAATACGTGATGAATTTCTCGCTCCAGTTCGATTGCTTCACTTGATTGTAATTCGAAGGGCTGAATTCTTGTGAATCGAATCTCGATAGCCTGTAAGAAGTCCCTATGTGGTGAGCATAGACAATCGAGTGCAGATCGTATTTTCGAGATTCGGTCAGTTCAGTTCAGAAGGACTTAATTATAAAAGCTTTGTTTCACAAAGTACAAATTATCTATAAATACAAAGTATCATATTAAAAATATTTATGTATGTACTTAACATTCTACACTTTGACGATCCTCAAAGTAGACTGTATATAAATAACATACCGGCAATGTGTATAATACCAGGTATTCCATACAATGCCTAGGTAAATATAGAATGCCAAAAATGTTTAGGAAATATATAAAATAGTTTTCATTTTGTACATTTCCTAGGTATTCTATAGAATGCCGAATCTGCAGCCGGTACTGTATGAAATTCGTAATTATATATCAATAGGTAGTCGATACCAGCTAAATCACACGTTAACCGACTTTAAAAAAAGGTAAAAATAACCACGGAAGAATATCCGAGTTTGATCTGACAGAGCAGAAAGAGACCAGCCCCCCTAGACAATTGGCAAGCGATTAACATTTACGATAATCGCTTCGCTTGTTTCGTATGGGATTTACATATTCAAACTAGACTAGATCACGTGACTTCTCGTTCGTCTATTCCATACAAAAACACGTCAAGCGATTATCGTAAACGATACTAGGTTGACACTTGTCTAGGTTAGAAAGTTGGTTGGCTGTGGCATACCTGCGTTAAAACATTGCCGAGAACAGATATAACAAAACAACGAAATAATAATAATAATATCAAAAGCCTGTTAATTTCACAACACGTTCAATTCTCAATTTAATCTAAACTTTTTACAGTTTTCCCTATGGAGGTCCCATTGGGTGCTGGTAAACTAAAATCGACGGAACAACGCTAGAAAGGTAGAAAGCAATTTTGTAAAGTGGTTCGGTTAAAGTTAGAAAGTAGCAGTTGACGTAATTTCGAATAGTGAGCGGGAAAGGCAATAGGAATACTGACCATTAATTCGCATAATATTATAACTCCCTTATTCGTAAAAATATTTACAAACAGTGTTTAACTCATAAAGATTCGCTGTCCTTTTCTGTCATGTGACGTTTTAAATATTACAGAAAAGGACAGCGAATCGTGATTAGTTAAACATTTGTTGAATATTTTTATGAATAAGGGAGTAAGTGTAAATAACTGCTTTAAGATTCTGCGCGTGTTCTTATCAATAAGACACACACTTTAATTTGAATTTCTTGTAATTTCTAGATATAGAATATTGACTTCTATATAGTATAGCTTTTTATAATAATTATATAGAAAAATTATAGCTTTTTTAGAACATAGCCACGAGGAAAAGTATCTAAGCTGGAAACCTAACACGGAAATGTCTTTTGTAATATTCGCAGATTCAACGTGTGGTTTCTACATACAGAGTGCAGAGTCAAGAGCACAGAATAATAAATCAGCTTGCACATTACTACCTGCTGGCTTCTGCAGCTTGTATCAGCTTCCAGAGATTATATTGTTGGAATAAAAAAAGAAAAGTTCTTCTTTCGCTACTTTAAAAGATATCGGTAGAGATATATTCTGGACCGATAAAACGCATGACATAGACTTTCCATTTGCTCTACGCCACTACAGAGCAGCGACGATATGGGCGATGCCGCTAGAAAATGAAACCTATAGCCTACATGATGAGGCATTTTATCGGTCCGCTGACGGGAAGGTTACGGGCCTGCAGTCGAGCAACAATGCTGGGATAGGTACGTAAGGTAAGTAGCCTGACGGACGGCCAGGGACCACAAATTGTATGGGTACTTAAAGTTCAGGCAGTTAGGTATCACTTCAGATTACCTGGTAGAAACTGTTTTTCTTATGATATTAAGGAGGCAAGCGAGCAGACGGGTTACCTGATAGAAAGCAACTGTGGTCGCGCCCATGGACACTCGTAACATCCGAAGAGTCGCAAGTGCGATGCCGGCCTTTATGAGGGAGTGGGGATGGGGGGATAAGGGAACTTGGGCCACCGGTGAACTCACTCACTGAACGAAACACAACACAACGCCGTTTCACGCTAGTTTTCTGTGAGACCGTCGTATCACTCCGGTCGAGCCGGCCCATTCGTGCCGAAGCATGGCTCTCCCATGTCAATGAGCACCCGTATCTTGAGAACGGAAAATGTCTCATTGGTACACGCCTTTACCGGGGTTTGAACCTGCACCCTCTCTAGTGCGAACCACAGGTCTTACCTAACGGCTACGGACGCTCTAAAGTTTCCAGCAAGTAGAATAAAGAATAGCGCATTTGTTGTGCCGATTAAAGATCAGCGACCCTCGCAGAAGCATCACGCTTCTTCGACCCCCTCACCCCTCCCCCCCTCCTTTATTTATGACGTACTTCATGGATGGTCCCTATACAAGAAATTAATAATTAACACTATAAGCTACAATGCGACGGTTCCGTTTCATCTTGTCCCATCATTTATGTACAAAGGAATGGAATTAGTTAAGTCATATTCGGCCGCCATTTTGTTTATATTAATCATTAACACGGATTTCGAAGTGTGAGAAGTTTTGTATGTTTTGTGACGCGTCGGAGTTTTATTTTTATGTTTCCGTAAAAACGGGGGTCCCGTATTGCTAAAACTCAGATATCAGTTTGTCTCCAGCCTGTATCTCAAGAACGGTATTAGCGAATGAGTTGAAATGTTGAAATACGTAATTTAAGTATTTCTGTTGCCGCTTTAACATCAATTACTAAAAACGAGATAAATCTCATGCGGAAGGTGATTTTTTGCCTGATAGTGACATCTTCAAGACATACATCTTCGTGATTAGATGTCGCCATCAGGAGGCTACTACGATATGGCTTGGTACACTGTTATGTATTACAGTTGTAAGAATATTAAATGTACAGACACTCTAATTTAACCGTCTTATTATATTATATTTTTATAATAAAACAGTTAAATTGAAGTGTCTTTACATTTATTATTTTTATAAAATAATCAATGTGGAGGTGCTAAGGAACAGTAATAGAACATATATCGACGAAAAAAGTTGTCTATTTATTTGTTTGTCTGTTTGTACGCGCTAATCTCAGGGACTACAAGGATTTGAATAAATCTTTTTTGTTTAATAGCTATAGGTCTGGGCAACATATATGATACTTTTTATCCCGGGACAATGTACGGTTCCCGCGTGATATACAAATTTTTGCGCAACGTAGTTGCGGACACCAACTAGTTATTAATGATTAATCTAATTATTAACTATAAAGATCGGACGATCTTAGGGTAGTTATTAATAATTCATTTGTTAATAATTAATCTAATAAGTTTTTTATATTTTTTGCTCTCTACTAATAGGGAAGACTTTTTGCACGAGCCCAACTCACACTTTTTTTTTACTTTTTTTTTATGATCATTAGGGTACAAGCGAACAGACGGGTCACCTGATGGGAGGCAACTGGCGTCGCCCATGTTGTAACATGCGTTGCAAGTGCGTTGCCGGGATTTTAATGAAGTAATAGGAAATGACGTATAGGGAGTTGAGCCTCCGAGATGCTCCTTTATTGAAAAGAAAGAAATAATTTTCTGATCGACACTATCTATATTAATAATATAAAACTGAGGTTTGTTTGTTTGAACACACTAATTTCAGAAACTGCTGGCCGGATTGAAAAATTATTTTGTGTTGGCTAGTCCATTTATCAACGAAGGCTATAGGCTATATAACATCACACTGCACTAATAGAAGCAGGGTTTAAAAGTTTGTATGAAACAAAAAAGTTTCACGCGGACGTATCCGCGGCCTATGTCCGATAAACTCGAAAAATAAACACTCCAGGGACAATTTATTATATAAATTTTGCGACAAGTTAAATGTACCCTCGTCAGTTCGACAGCTGACAGACCAGGTGGCAAGTCGTTTCGACCCAGTTATTTTAAGACAACGGTCCAAAAAGGTGATAGTTTAATTCCAATAGCAAATGTAGTTTTGGAGCTGTAATAATCTTTCGTCATTATGATGATTCATAAGCGACAATTTTCCATTTTTTTACCTGACTGCGCCAGAAAGAGGGTTATGCTTTTCGAGAGTATGTATGTATGTATTATTGTTTGGGATGCTCTACAGCCTAAACGGCTTGATGGATTTGAGCGTATGTATATCGTTAGATAGCGCAAGTGACACTGGGTATAAATAAAAATGGCGGATTTTGAAGACATATTTGTGAGGTTCCAAAAAATGTTTTCCGCCCATTTAGGTCGAGTAAGGTATCAAAATGAAGGGCTTTAAAAAACCATTGTGGAAATATACATAACTTGATGTTTAAATTGCAACGGTTCCTGCATCCGAGTTTTCTGTTTTTGGGCATTTTTATGACATACGCAACGATTTTGAAAAGAAAGATTATCCATACAAAATCTGTCAATAGAAGTGGTTTGAAATTGAAAATAAATATTATACATACAAAATCTGGCATAGGGACTATCCGACACTTATTAGTAATCGGCGAAACCGGCCCTAAGCATCCCGATCTTAGGGTAGTGAATAGGTCTAGACATCACCTCCTTCTCCTCGGAGGCACAAGGCCTGATTAACTCTATAGGCTCATTGAACGCAACCAATAAGCAATACCATGTTAAACCACAAAAAATCGAAAACCGAGTTATGCACCTAGCTGGCATCTCCTCTTGATAAGGAACGATTTTCAAAAAAAAGTGTTACGTGCCATAAAATATTTCGTTTAACAAAATATCATTTGAATTTTTTTTATTCATATTATGTTAAAATATTAAACATATTTTAGAATATATAATATTATAAATACATATTAGTGTAAAAGTTATTTTAAGTTGATGTCGTGAAAACTGTTTTTGTTTGTTATAACATATTTTGTTAAGAGGACGAGGCAAATGAGCGCATCTCGCCGACAAACTTCAGTTTGGTGAGATAAATTTGTACTAGTTCTTAAGTTTTAATAAATGAAAAAAAAATGTAAGGGCTCTTGATCTGACATAGATTATCAAAACTTTAGCATCGTTGTTCTCAAAATGTCTGAGTTGTGGGTTAACATGGTATTGCATATTGGCATCCGATTAGGCTGCAGGCTAGGACGCAGGGAACGGAAAGGGAAGAAGAATCTGGAAGGGGCGGTAAAATCGTACTTCGGCATGTAGTGAATTGAAAACATACGGCCGTTTGTCCACCGCACGCCACCGTCAACGAGATTATTTCGGACCGATGAAATGCTATTTTATAATCTCTATGCATTTTATTTTCTACCGACATTGGTCTAGCATTGATGTCGTCGCTCTGTAGCGGAGTAGAGCAAAATGAAATTTAAAGTCTTTTTTCGCCGTTTGTCCACCATCACCGTCAATAAACCGGCCAGATAAAATGCAACTGTATGACATAGGCGACACGTTTCATTTTCCTCTGCGCCGGTAATGACGGCGCCGACATGGACGATAGAGCAACGTCGATAGAAAATGAAACCTATAGCCTAGATCATAAAGTTGCATTTTATCGGACCGATTATCCTAGGGCGGGCAGAACTCTTCATCGGTCGCTGTTTTTTCTACCTACCGGTGCCAAATCGTCCGTAGAGCTTATGTACTATCAGGAAATTTTATACAGAGCCAGATTGCGGAGAAATAAGCTGGTCGCGTAATTTCAAACTTAGCCGACGGATCATGACTCATGGAATTGACAAAAAACGAAGTGCTTGCAAAAGCCTCTTGACGGACAAGACATAAAATTAATTAATTAGCAACTTTTTATAATTATAATAAAAAGTCTATCTAAATTCAAAAGGGGGATTACGTTGTTTATTCATAGAGCCTGAAATTTTAAAAATGCAATCAAAAGTATGAAGAAAATGTTTTTGTAAAAGTCGTTCTTAGGAAAGTAAGGAACTATCCATAAAGTACGTGATGCAAATTTCATAATGTTTAGACCACTCCCCGACAAGGGTTGTCACATATATAAATAGGACAAATAGGTTGTCACATTTCTGAGAATGTTGATTAATTTATTTATTAATTCTTTATTTGCTTATAAAAATACATACATTAGAGAAAAAAAAACTTGGTTGGGAATAAAGCAAAAGGGCGGCCTTATTGCTTACAGCGGTTTCTTCCAGGCAACCCATATATTAGTCAACCTAAGCTACTTAACGAACTTATCATTCAAAGAAGGTAGCTTTCCAGAAATGCTAAAGAAATCTATAATTAAACCGCTATTTTAAAAAAGAGATACTACTGATATGAACAATTACCGTCCTATTTCGGTAATACTACATTAGCGTGCTTTGATCTCATCAAATATATTTCTTAGTCTATCAACGATAGAAACTTTGTGGCAGCTAATTTTCTGGATATGACAAAACTTTTTGATTTTGTAGATCACAAATTGCTCCTTCACAAACTCGACAGGTATGGTATAAGAGGTAAGGCGAATAGTTGGCTTAAAAATTTATCCAATCGCTTACAATTCGTAGAAATATCTAGAATCAAAAATGGCACTAAAAGAGTTACCAGATCACAATTCTTAGTGAATGCATTTGTCGTTCCTCAGGGGAGTATCCTCGGCCTTTTCCTGTTTTTACTTTATATTAATGACCTTTCCAATGCTATTCATCATAAAATGGTTTTATTTGCAGATGACACTACTTTGGCAATGAAATGTAAAAATAAACAATTACTCGAAAACCTAATAAAAAAATCTCTTGACAAAATATTAAAATGGCTTAAAAATAATAACTTAAAAGTAAATCTTAATAAAACTAAAATTATACGATACGGACATTTTAAGACACAAAAACTTGATATTGACATACAATTTAATAATATAAACATTGACATGGTGGATAACACAAAATATTTAGGATTAGTAATTGATAATCATTGTGAATGGAAATTACACATAGAACATGCATGCACCAAGTTAGAAAAATTTGTTTATGCATTAAAAAATATTGGTATCGGTGGAAGCAGCTCTGAATGCTTAACACGATTACGTATCGTCTGTATTGTTATACGGTCTTTTGTTGTGGGGTGATTTCGTTGAGATTGTCAAAGCCTTTAGAGTACATAAAAAAATGTGTTAGAGCGATATGTGGAGCCTGGTCACTAGATAGCTGTAAACTATTATTTGAAAAACTTCACATATTACCTTTACCTTGTATGTACCTAAGATATGTTAATCTCTTTGTAAAACAGCATCCAGAATACTTCTTCCTAAGTTCCAATGTAATTGGAAGAACCGGCCCACCAAGAAATAAATTTAAATCATTTAGGCCCCAGTGTAGATTAGATATTTTTAAACGAAATGTATGTACATTAGTGTTATTAAGATATACAACAATTTGCCAAACCACTTTAAAGACCTTAATAATCTAGTCTTTAAAAGAGAAATAACAAAATGGTTGTCAGAAAAATGTTTTTAAATCGGCAGAAGTGACACAGTTTTATGCCTTCTTTCAATTTATTATGAATAAATTTGAATAAGTGTAAAATAAAACTCAATTTTTTTTATATGTAGATATTATTTATTTATTGAGGAAAAATAAAAATACGTAAAATAATTAATCCAACATTTTAATGTTTCTTATAGGTAAAATTTTCAATGTATTATTTACTAGATAAGTTAACTTATTAAACTGAACTAGAATGCTTTTAACTAGTACGCTAATTATTACAAAAATACCAACGGGTAGATACCATTCAACTTTGTATCGTCATTTCACTCTGAATTTAGTAAATGAATATTCGAAAGATATTTATAAAGAACTAAATAAGATATTTACCGATGAAAATATATTCCGTTACATTTTCCCGTGTTACTTGAACTCTTCTTGCAGTGTCTTGACATACAAAAAGGCATTTTTCGTGACTTTTATTTTGTCGAACGTTTGGTGCGCTAGTGTGCGGAAAGCTAGAGTACGACCGAGAGCACTGCAGCGTGCACGCCGCAGTGGAACGTGACATGCCATTTCCTTGCAGCGTCCACTCTATAGTATTTGCCTGAATGATTGCCTAATGATATATATATCTCATCAGCCAGGAATGCAGTGTATATAATAGGAGAGTTATATGACATATATTTGTAACAAGACAGTTATATGACAAGGTGCCTCAAATACCTACTCAAAATTTGCCTTCAGCTCTCAGATCATTAGATGCCACACTTCCAGGTGAAACCAATAAAAGTTACCAAAGGTGCATCAGAAATTGAGCTCTTAGAGCAAATGTGAAATACATTTCAGGCGTGGTACAAGAGAATAGCTTTGTTGCAGCGATACGAGTTTGTCCATACAATTCAATAAAATCCTTTACTTCTAGTGCTACTACTTTCACAGCGAACTCTATGTAGGGGCTTATACACAATCTTAAGTACTTAGTTTTGTTTCAACTTATAAAATGTATAAATTTATGAGGTGTTATAACGATTTCACAAGTTTACGCGAGTATCACGCGTGACAGTATTAACAGTATTGACAGTATTACGGATTTTGTCGTTTATGGGGTGTTTTACAGACTATAAATTATAATGTATGACATATGTCAAAATTGTAATTACGGAAAGTTCTTTGCAAAGCGTGCGTCAAAACTGGCAAAAAAAACTTTTTGAAAATTTCGAAATTCAAAAATACGCTACATCGCTTACCTCGTTTTAAAGTCATTCGAACAATGAAATTCAACAAAATGCTCTCCGCCATCAAATCCTTTTTCATGTTGCGATACACCCAGTGGAGTTTCAATGTATGATATACTTTCGTATATTATTAGACCGAAGCCACACTGTTCTATTGCGTTGCGTTGCCGCAGCGTCGCTGTTTTGTGCAGCCTCTTCATAATCGCCGATGTTCGATGTTCGTTACTCGAAACCATCATCGTGCAAGCGTCCACATAATCGGCATTATTTTATTTTACCTACTCGCCGATCGAAGGCGACTAGTGACAGATATCAACGAGAAGAGGCGTGTTTGCCACTACGCAATCGTTTTCGCGTGTCATCCTTTGTATTCGCCGGTGAACAGGAGCCATTACACAATCACAAGCGCACATGACAGACGTTGTTAAAATTAAAATTTCTTTCAAAATTTCTGCGCACCAAACTCACTTTATTCACGAGATAAAAATACCTTTTTATTAAAACAAGATTTTTCTAAAATTTAGCGAAAACCCGTAGGATTTGAGCGTTTCACCCTCTCAATAGGGTGCGGGTACTCGACCGCTCTTGACAGACCCGAATTGACACTTCACCTTGTAGATATAAATGATCCGTGCTTCCAAGAACGATTTAAAACAGCTTATCCAACAATATGGTAATACCGGAATGTTTATTTTATGTCCAGTCTTTGGTAAGAAAATTAAAAAAAAGTAGCCGTCAAATTGTTATAACTTCAGATTATAATATTTACTAGATGATGCCCGCAGATATTTTTACGCCGAAATTAGTTTGTCGTAAGGGAACCGTACATTTTTTCGGGATAAAATGTATCCTATGTCCTTCCTCTGGACTTAAAGTATGTTTATACAAAATTTCAGTAAATTCTGTTCAAGGTTTTGGCGTGAAGAGTTAACAGCGCATTTCGTATTTAAAATAACTAGAGTTATTGTGGTCGAATTTCGACCATAAATATTTTTCAATTCAATCATAGACTTCTATTTGGTATATAGACCTCGTTACCAGGCCATTAAATTTTATTTAGAAAAAAAATTAAACTTTAAACATAGACAAAAGAGTATTTCTATCGTGTCATGTCAAAAAATTGTAGTGTGCGAAGCGTTTTATTTATTAAAAAATATGCAAAATTAAAGCATATTTTAAAATAAAATTGGTATTCCACGCTTCTCCTTTATATCAACTACTAGCGACATGCCCCGGCTTCGCACGGGTAGTATAGTATCGCAGACTTTTTTGTAGGCATTACTGAGTTCTACAACTTCTTCTATAGAAGTCAACCATTTAGGCAGCGTACGCGAGAATCGTTAACGTACGGCAGTTTTTTCGACGAATTACTCCATAATTTTCTCTACCACGAAAAATTCTATCTATTTTCCGGGATAAAATATAACCTATACAAATTCGGAAGAATCCGTCTCTAAGTAATGGTAAAAGAAATTTTGAAATCGGTCCAGTAGTTTTAGAGCCTATTCAATACAAACATACAATTATTATTATTTTTAACAAAAAATTAAAACCGACTTGCAAAGGAAATATACACACAAAAATAATAAAAAAGAAACTAAAAAGTATTAAATAAAATTTATCCTTTAATAGTGCCTGTTTCAGAATTCTGTGAGGCATCAGCTTATTTCCGTACACAATCTTCATTAATTTAGAGTCGGTACCAGCTAACATGTCATGATTTGTCTTAATTTAAATTTTTGACTGGCCGGCAACGCACCTGCAACCCTACTGATGTTGCGAGTGTCTTTTGGCGGGCGTAGTTGCTCTCCATCAGGTAACCCGTTTGCACGTTTGCCCCCTTATTTTATAAAAAAAGCGGGAAAGCTTCGGGTAAATGCTCGTAAAAAATTAATCGAGTAGGATATATGCCGCTAAATATGTTATTAAATCGTTGTATTGTATGTCGCATTAATATGCTGTCAGCTGTGTCACGCGAGCCCGTTTCATTAAACGGATATTAAATATCTAGAATAAGCGACGTCGCCCGTTTTCCCCTATAGCTTTTTAGGAATCCATCAGTAGCGTTACTATACCGTTCGAGGCCCGTGGCAAATTCGTTTTCGTTCCACTATGTCAATCCCATACAAAGACACGTCGAGCGATTATTGTAAAAAAATAATCGCTTGCCACTAGTCTAGGGGGGCTGATCGGAGGCCCGTGGCATTTTGCCGGCTTGTCATCATGTAGTTTACGCCAGTGGAATCCATAATCAAATGGTAACAAGCTAAATGTCCAAAAAACAGAAAACCCAACTGCAGGATCCATTGCAATTTAAACTTTAAGTTGTGGTTTTTCTAGAAAGGCTTTTTAAAACCCTTCATTTTGATTTCGACTCTACTCGGGCGTAAATGGGCGAAATAAATTTTTTTAACCTCACAATTTGGACTTTAAATTAAAGAAAAAAAAACAAAACCGTCGTTTTTGGACCCGAAACATTAATTGAAATGAAAATAATATGGATTTTATGTATAGCTAGATACACTAGCTAGATAATAAAATAGGTAAGTTACAAGAATTGTCAAAATGTTATGAAAAAAATTTAGTATATACTTGAAGGTTGCAAAATGTTAGTTATCCGCTTCTTTTACTTATGTCTTCCATTATACATACATATTCTCCAAAAAACGGATTGTTTTTGAAAGTATGTGATTTTTTTATTTAATGGGTCGGTAACGAGATCTTTATGCCAAATTGAAGTCTGTGATTGAGTTGAGAAATATTTATGGTCGAATATCGACTATAGGGCTACCTCTAGTTAATTTAATTTCAAAGGCCGTCACGCGGTCGCCACAAGCGAAAATCCGCAGCAGCAAGCAAGCAGTATAACTGTTTGTAATTTCCATTTCTCGTATTTGGTGCTTTACGAAAAAAAATGTGGCGGCTATTATGTATTTTAATACCAATTACAATCTTAAATTCGTAATATCTTTTGAAGTGATTGTCCGATTGGAATTAAATAAAAAGTTATTTATAGTTATTAAAACAGTTGGCTCAATAAATAGTTTAAATGAATAAGGATTAGTATTTGACGATAATATTATCAATAAACGTAGGCTTATAATTTTAATTACTTTTATTTTATGGAAAAGTGGTTATAATGGATAAAATATAATAAATGGTTTGGTTTATTGTATCGCAGACTTTTTTGTAGACTTTATTGAGTTCTACTACTTTTCTATAGAAGTCAACCATACATCTAGGCAGCGTTTGAAAATCCTTCCCAGTAGAACTGTTTGTAATTTCCATTTCTCGTATTTGGTGCTTTACATACGATGGGTCCGGGGAGACCTGTCCATACCGAGAATCCGGAGTAATGGCGGTTATAATCGCGAAATAATATTTGAACACTCAAAATATATAAGGCGTCGTTCACGAGCTACAATCCACACTAGCTAATATTATTTCTCTAAAAAAACAATGCTCTGAAGATACTTGCAGCTACGCGACTGCTGTGCTGTGACTTGTAACGTTACTTTAGCTATGTGACTGCGACGCTGCTATAGTGCGCGTCCAAATTAGTATACATGATATTATCAGGTTTTTACATTTTTGATAACTGCTCGGCTCCTATTGGTCGTAGCGTAATGTTATATAGCCTTCCTCGATAAATGTATTAACCAGCACAAAAAGAATTTTACGATTCCGGCCAGTAGTTCCAGAGATTAGCGCGTTCAAAGTCACAAAATCTTCAGCTTTAAATGATTAGTAAAGATATAGATAAGTATATATCCACGCTAGTGGAGGCACTGTCCCTGCCAGCACCTTCATTTTATCTACTTATAGTGAAACTGATTTCAGATTTGACTTTAGAAATAAAGAAATGTTGATTATACGTATTACTCTATTGTTTGCTCCTACGAAACTATCTGCTCTACTTGACTGCTACGAAACTATCTGCTCTACTTGACTGCTACGAAACTATCTGCTCCACTTGACAGCTACAAAACTAGCTGCTCTACTTGACTGCTACGAAACTATCTGCTCTACTTGACTGCTACAAACCTATTTGCTCTACTTGACTGCTACGAAACTATCTGCTCTACTTAACTGCTACAAAACTATCTGCTCTACTTGACTGTTACGAAACTATCTGCTCTAATTGACTGCTACGAAACCTACTTGCTGCTACGTAACTGCTACGAAACTATATGCTCTAATTGACTGCTACCCTTAAACTGTTTTGGGACCCCAGAATTTTATTATCGAAACTGGAATGTAAATCTTTAATTCTTGCCGTCGTAGTAGTATAACAGTTTCAATTGCTCATGTGTATGTGACCTTACACTGCTAGTGTGTGCATGTGATGTCCCGTTATCTCCGGAACTGTTCCCGGGGTTCACAGCGAGGAAGTTGGAACCGTGTTAATGTTGTATTTACCTCACTACAGTGGAAGATTAGATAAGTATAAGTGGTTGAAAGTTATTATTACGTATCTTTTGCCCACGGCGCGCGTGGAATTTGAAAATTGCGTAAAATACGTTTTTTAAACTATGTTTTTTCGTTTCTAAGACCAAAAGCAGCCTAAATTAATCTTTTCAACTAAATGTATGTTCAAAGTCGAGTCGATTGGTTGCTTCGTTAGAACGTAAAGGAAGGACCAATTATGAAAGTAACATACTTTCCTAGTATGCTTTCGCTCAAAATTGCTATGGTTCATGAACCCGCTGTCAAAAAATCTATCGATTGATAGATATCACTCATAAAGTTTTTGCTAGGTTATCTACAACCTTTTCCACAGATTCTTCATACTTCATCTGTCACATAAAGTTGTGGATGGACTATCAGTAAACGGTCAAACAGGCCATTATGATAGGAATTTGAATTTACATTAAGATTGCACCCGTAAAATTGGAAAATGTCTGTTTCTGGATGCATCTTGAGGCCAAAGTTTGGATAAACTGAATACGCATATCGACACCGATAAAGAAGCCCGTAATTTACCTGTTATGTTTATTAATGTTTTTTTTCTTTTAACCGTTCATGCTCATTATAGTTTACATTTTTTTAAACAGGGATTTACATTATTGATTTATAAAGGACTAAGTCTAAAAACCTGAACCCATACTTGATGATCTGTGTGTCTCAGTAGCAACGTGCTTACCCGTTGGTAGCTTAAACCGGGGGTCGCGGGTTCGATTGCTGCCGACGGGTCAGAAAGTTTGTGTTGTGGACAAAATGTTTGTGGGAAAAAAAAAGTATTATCTATAGCATAACATTGTAATGTATTTATGTATTTGTGTATGTATTAAAAAAAAATTTAAGGTAATCTAAGTTATAAATTGCACATTCATATAATATCTACTTTTGTTTTAAATTGTTCTTTACCTGTTGCCTGAAAGAAATTACTGATTAGTAATAAGGCGCCCATTGTGGTACACTGTATAGTATAAGGTATTAACTGTTTGTAATCTTATTTCTTAATGTGTACACAATAAAGAATATTTATTATTATTAAAGTTTTTCAACGTTCCTGGGTCTCGGTATGTAAATAATATGCGTATGATATAATAAAAATCTTAAATATTTGTATAGTATAAAATGTGTTAAATATATTTCCGTTGTCTGGTACCTGTAACACAAGTCCCCCGAGCACTTAGCACGGGGCCAGACTGACGTGGTGTGAAGCGTCCATAATATTCACATATTTAAAAATCTTAAATATGTGTGTATTATGAAAGTATTAAGTATATTTCCGTTGCCTGGTAACTGTAACACAAGTCCTCCAGGTACTTACTGCAGGACCAGACTGACGTGGTGTGAAGCTTCCATTATTTTTTAATTATACTTTGGCTATGGCTAAATTATATGATTTCATTATATTGGTCGGGATTACGTTACAAATACTAAGTGTAGTAACAGTCTCGTTTATTTTTTAAGTTTTTATATATCATCATCTGTTATTTCAAAAGTACAACTTGACTGGTCGTTAGGTACCATAAACAAAATGTAACGCATAATCCAGGCCTCCCTCGATACGCATTCCAACCCAAGCCACTCTAACTTTCTCAAGCCGTTTGTCCACCCCACGCTGTCAACGACAACGAATTTTTTTCGGCTCGATAAAATGCCATAGGTTTCAGGCGCGACATGGATGCTAGAGTAAGGTCGCTAATTGAAATCTATAGCCTATACAGTGGCAATTTATTTGTCTAAAATAATCTCGTTGACGTTGACGGCGTGCTGTGGAGAAACGTCCCTAACCTTTCCTACGATAATGCTCCCATTTTCCACATAAACACACATTTCGGAGGCATTTGACATCTATTATGCGAACCCTTTTTTAAGACGACATATCTTTGAGGGCTTTTACAGGCTCTTGGGCTTGGAGTGGGGGGCCGAGTGGACTCGAGGGTCATTCCAGCCAATCTATAGTCCAGACTTGTTCCTTTGCAGCGAAATGTCAAGGGTATTGTGATGATAAAGACGGTAAAAAAGTTGTAGAATTAAGTTGAAAATATTAAAAGCGAGGATATTCTTTGTTGCTAAGCTGTTCTGAGCCTCGAATATTACAATTTAACGTTTTGTTCTTAGTTCTGTATGAATGTATAATTTTATTTGCAAGGAATATCTCATGATTAACAATAACTTGCCATTTAAATTTTTAAAAACTTAAATATTTCGTTCTTTTATGATAACGTTGTGGATTTTTTTCTTAAGGTTGATTTGGCCAGTCTACGTAATCCATAATACTACAAATATTGTGATGTCTGTCTCTCAGTAATGACAGCATGATCAAAAATTTGAGATGCTGTTTCTTCACTATCTTCAAAGAACTCCTTAACTGTAGAAAATATTTTGTTCAGGCACCAGATGTATAATATATTTTTATAGTTCTTTGAAATTCACTGTTAAAAATTTTTGTAAATTTTCTACAATTTTACTACGCAAATGCATCCTAAAATTACAAAATCTTGTATCGTATTGGAATTTAAACACGCATTTGTTGTAATATTACATTTTGTAATAGCTCAAATACGAAGTTGTAGCATTTTTACAAATATTCTATGATAAATTGTGTAGTAAAATTGCATGACTTAGTTTCACATTTCCAAAAATGTGGTGCGTAAAAACTTCCTACACAAATTTAGTAAATTTACTATGGAATTTTTTAACAGTGTAGGTAATCTATTATACGAGAACAAGTCGGGTTTTCCTTCCTGGCGATTTAACTCCAGAACGCACAAACCGACTTCGACGATTTTGCATTCGTTGGAAAGGTCTCGGGCTCCGTGAGGTTTGTAGCAAGAAAATCAAGAAAAAAGTAATCATGCGGACGGAGGCAACAACTAGTTTTTTATAGATTGTAATTCAAATACAATTTTTCATTACAAATGATGAGTCTTTTGTCAGATATGAAAAGATTGTGTTTATAGCTTAACCACAACCTCTGTACCGCGCCCTCGGAACGTGGGATAGGACAGGGGACGGGTGAGAATACTATCGCTGTCAGCGTTTATGTCCAAATGACAGAGTAGCGTGGCCGGTAACTATGGTAACCCTCCCCCGCCGCATTCATGCTCAAAGCGAGATATAGCGCTTGCGGTCAATCTATATCAGGGTCTCCTGATGAAAAGCTACTACCGACGCCTTTGGAGACTTGCAAAATCAAAATAGTCCCCATAGCGTTCCCAGCTTTTTATGAGGAAATAGGCTAATTTGTGGGAATAGGAGATTAGGTAGTTGAGCCTCTAGTCAATTCATTCTTTCAACGAAAGGCAAACGCTGTTTCACGTCGGTTTTTTAAGAGACCGTGGTATTTCTCCGGTATAACCATCCGTTGTGGCTCTTTCACGACAACCTCTTGTTACATAGGCCGATGATATTCCAGGAAAATATTCTCGTTCCATAAAACGGCGGCAGTTTTCGTGCCATTCGAATGTTTACTTTCAATTTGGCCGTTAGAACGTATAACTCAGGAGCAACAATGCCATGGCGGGTAATACATTGTGTTATTATTTAATAAATTATACAATAACATTATGCTATTAGCTGGAATAGGCTGCGGTTTTGTGTAAAAAATAACCTCATCTAAAACTTTACTAACGTGTTACTTGGGGAAAAATTGTTGTATTGCAGATGAATTTGAGGTTTGACATGAGTATCTAATAACGCGCTAATCTATATACCCCTTTTTACGATAGACGCGTAGACGTAAAAGCATGAAATTTCTCCCAGCTATAGTTGATATGGAGGAGGATCGTGGAATACCAATATTATTTTAAAATAGGATTTTATCTTACATATTTTTTAATCATTAAAACGCTGCGCACACTACAATATTTTGACATGACACAATAATCATATACGAAATATTCTTTTGTTTATGGTTGAAGTCTGTGATTGAATTGAGAATACATTATAGTTTATTTTATAGATCCTCTACACGATGGATTTAAATATATATAGTCGAATTTCGACCACAGGGCGACCTCTAGTTATATGAAGTCTGCCATGCACATTATATTTAACTCAGGAATAAAGTATCACCAGCAGTAGTTCCGGATCGACTTGACCGGCAAACCTTCAAGAACCATATACCCTCTAAAAGGCCGACAACGCACCTGCAATTATTCTGATTTTCCAAGTGTCTATTAGTAGTTGTTTTTCAATAGGTAAACCGTCTGCTCGTTTGTCCCTAAACTTATTAAAAAGTGTTTAAATGAATTTAGGCCTTTGGCGATCATATTTTATTTTTATTTATTTATAAACCCCGATAGGAACGACAGGACTGAGTGCGGACTGCGGAGCGTGCGGCGCGTGCGGCGCGTACGGTCCTGATTAATGTGCGATCACCTTTATGTTAACGACATTTCAAATAATAATGTTACAGAATACAGGCTACAGTCCTGCTCAAGGAAGAACTTAATTTAACTGTCCGATCCTCGCTGCAAGCGGCCGCGATACAAAAAATCTAATAAAATGCTACTCCATAAGCAAAAGGCTACCCATGGCGCCGCTGCATGGTGGTGGCATAGAACAGAATGAAACCTGTAGCTTATATTATAGAGTGGCGTTTATCGGGATTGTATCTTTAAAAACAAAAAAGGAAGCCTAAAGAAGTCAAAGTTTTGGTGGGGATTTTAGAGAGCGACGTTGTGTTTTGTAATTTTGTTTAATGTGTGATAATGGTAGAATATCAAATATTAAACATTCGTTGTCATGCACAAGTGTGGACAAGTGATACAACTTCAAGAAATGTGCTATTTTGTTTTCCCCTCCCAAAACTCCATCCGAATCTTTAGTAAGGCTTCTACCGCTTTACTAAACCGACTGACTTGACTCTGACTACATTGACGTTTTATCTTTACACTGATTAGACTTTAGACTTGATAAATGTATGTAACGTTGCTAAAAACTATTGGAACAAGAAAATTGGTTTTCCCGCCTTTACTTGACACTGGTCATGGTTATAACCGAAGCGCTATATAAATAAATAAAATAAAATTTCTTCTTAGTTCTAGATGTTAAACATTTTCACATGATATTAATTTTTTTTTGCTTTTTTTGCAACAAGGTTCAAATTTCATATGCTCTGCTAGAGCATTGACTATTAGTTGTTGAAACTAACCATTGATTCTAACTTTAATTTTATGCTAAATAATTTATCCAAACTAGATCAAAAATATAAATAACAGCTTTTAAAAAGCAGTTACATAATCTTAAGACGTTTAATGCACGAAATATTCGAAGCATTTCATTCGAAAAGGGATTTAAGCTTGATAATCCTTCTGTGGGAAAATATCCGACGATCTACGTCGACCGTATTGTAGTCCATTCGGAATTATTGTAGTCCAAAACTTTTATAAAGTGATCCTTATGCTCTCAGTATTAAGGTCCTCTCTGATCCGAATTGACACGGAGCGGAATATAGTTGTAATTTAATTATGACTTAACCACTAAATTAGAACGCAATTATTTAAATATACAGCCACATTGGAGGATTTTGAATAATAATTAGAAATAAAACATGTTAAGAAGCTTTCTAATCTCGATAATAAAGCATGACGACAAATTTTAAATGCCGGCCAAGTACGAGTAGAACTCGCGCACGAAGGGTTACGTACCAAATTAGAGCAAACATAGGTAAAAATTGTATTTATGTATGAGGCACCTTCATTATTAATTCTGTTTAAATTTCATCACTGATTTGTAAAGTATATGTGTAAATTTCAAGCGCCTGCCTATTGCGAATATTGATATCGAGAAAAAAATTGGAAAAACTGGAGATTCCGTTTTATATCTTATTATTAATGTTGGTTTTAGTATTTGTCATTATAGTGGCAACACATTTGTGTTGCCACTATAATGTGTATTTTTAAAAATTATGTATTTACAAAATGTGTGTGAAAATTTCAGCTCTGTAGCTATTACCGTTCTTGAGATACAGCCTGAAGACAGACAGACGGACAGACAGACCGACGGTCATCGATTACATAAAAGGGTCCCGTTTTTACCCTTTGCGTACGGAACTCTAAAAATTAGAATATGAATATTAGATGCACTACTAATTTACAATAAGCCACATATTATTATTATATTTTCTATAAAATACTGAGATACCTACGTTAGACTAAATGTAAATGGCAAACGTAGAGAGCATTTCTTTTTACAACAGAATTGATAAAGTGGCAGGTTGAGTAGCGGATTGACGTAGCAAATATAAATAAAAATATAAATAATAATAATAAAATAAAGTATATCTTTTAAATGGTCTCTCAAAGTAGCAAAAAAACTAAAAATTATAAAAAAAGAATTTCTTTTACAGGACTATTATAGACGCATTATAGTTAAAAAGTAAACGAAGAAAAGGACAGGGTAGATCATTCACAAATAATGGCGTATTTAGAGCTGACCAAGTTTCCCATTCAGAATCAACATAGTGATGGCCGGCTCGATTTCTCACTTCGTATTTACCCCAAACTGGTTCACAATTATTTCACCTATGAGTGACCTTAATGCCTATTGACATAGGGTTGACGTATTCTAAGAATAGTGTAGTGCTGTTAAACGGTGTAGTGCAAACAGTGATGACCGGTAAACAAGTGTACACACGGCCGTGGGAACGGTAGAAGAGTTTACATACTTTGACATGCCGTGACATACCGTGAACTGTCATACAATATACATTCATAAACAACAGCAGAACATCTTCGTATTAAACAGGGTGTACCATGTAACAGATAGGGTTGCCACGTAGCCAGGATTTCCGGGATTGTCCTGGAATTTTGCGTATGTCCAGTAATGTTGCCTTCCTGTCCCGGATTTTTCTTCGAAATTTAGTCTCAGACGCGAACCGCTAACCTAAACTTAGATTTATTGGAATCGCCTGGACGTTTCTGCGGCCACGCGTTTTAAATTGTTCAAATGTTTAGGAAATTATCATGGATCTGGCAACCCTAGTAACAAACCAGTGGGGGTGCCCGATATTCACCTGTATTGAAGTTCTGAAGCTTAAGGATACTCCGATATTAGATAAAAATTGTAGTAATTATTTTGTTTCTCATTTATATACAGTTTTGAAAACATATAAGAAAATATTTCGTCAATCTCAGCCCTTATATTGTTAATATCTTCCTTCGCTATTATTCTATTAGGCTGGTAATTTAAGTGGTATCATACTACATACCCAGGGTGAGTCACATTTTTTGTCATTCCAAGCTATCGGTACTGCTTAAGTATTTATCTTTATGGCTAAGTTTGATTGTTAAATTTGTCATGGTAAGCCTCCGTTTATTCACCATATCCAAACAAGGCGCAATAAAATTTTTCTTTACGATGGCTCTATTGTCATATTTAAAGCGCTGTGTACAGTTGTAAAGTCATTTCCAATAGCGTACAATAATCCTAAAAAATATTTTGTTGAATTCGGAACTACGCAGCGGTAAACCACGACGGTAACTAATTTATAGCATAACAGCGCTTATGGTCATCATGACAGGTACGATTATGCTCTAAAGCCTGGGTAGCCCATCTTGCCCCATTGTTGAGTTCGTTCGGAAATGGAATCGCGTAAACATGAATCGACAAAAGCGGTCGAAAGGCGACAAATCCCGGTGACACCATTAGCTTGAGATTACGTCCGAGTGAGTACCAACCCTAAGGCCGTTTGTCCACTGCACGCCGACATCAAAGTCAACAAAGTTATTTTGGGCTAATAAAATTTATCTATATATCGTCGCTGCGAGTGCCAAACTCCATATGTGTTTTTTTTTAATTTTCGTTTTTTCGCTAAAAATAATCTCAGTTTCGTTCTGCACATTCGAAATATAAAATTATTGATACCACAACATTATATATTACAAAGACCATTTTTGTAATATATAATGTTGTGGTATCAATAATTTTGTATTTTTTTTATTTCCAAATCAATAACATGTTTTTTGTTGTTTCCCACAACCTTACCAAAATCACATATGGACTTGGCACTCGCAGCGACGATATATAGGTTACATTTTCTACCGACATTGCTCTAGATTCGGCAACGACATAGACGCATCTATATCGTCGCTGATGTGTAGTGGCGTAGAGCAAAATTAAACCAGTCGCCTATGTCATACGGTGACATTTTTTCTGTCTTAACTAATCTCTTTGACGGTGACGGCAGGCAATGGACAAACCGCCCAAGCGAATGTCATTTGAATATAAATTGTAGAGTCCGTCCTCGCGCCTCACCGAGCCGTAACAAGATCAGTATCGACTTAATGACAATATATTGGTCATAAAATTAGATAGTCCCTGTCAGACATCAGACGGAGTCGCCTCTCGTATTTATTGCGAACCAGAAACATTATACGTCGTCAGCGCTGGAACCTTTCGTCATTTCGAACCTTAAAGACGTTCGCTTATCGCCTAGCTATCGACTTAGAAAGCGTTTCATAATCGTAGGAAATAAAAATTATAGCTAATTTACGTGTTCTATCTTAAAACTCAGGGGCGTGAAGATAGAGGGCTCTCTACGTTGTGCCACTATAATCATGTCTGTCACCTCCAGCCTTTGCCGTAGGAGAGCCATGTTTTGGCACTAATAGGCCGGCTCGACCGAAATGATACCACGGCCTTACAGAAAACTGACGTAAAACGGTGTTGTGCTGTGTTTCGTTTACTAAGTGAGTTTATCGGTGGCCCAACTTCCCTAATCGCCATATCTTTATTTTCATTCCCTATTCCCTCATAAAGGCCGGCAATCCACTTGCGACTCTTCAGATGTCACGAGTGTCCATGTGCGACGGCTGTTGCCTTCCATCAGGTAACCAGTCTGCTCGCTTGCCCCCTAAATATAATTAAAAAACATTTTCCCACATTGGATTACACGATCGTTTCGCAAGCGTCCACATAATCTTACTATATCAAGTAATCATAATACTTCATCAAGTCACCAATCTAAGCCGAATATAGACAAATATCGACGGACAGTGGTGGATATGCCCTCAGTCGTGCTCGCCATAGTCTATATTCGATGATTATAAAGAGGAGTCAATCAAACAGAGGTATACATAAATGATTGCATTGTTGGTTCTTGGTAGAAATTCATGTTCAACATTAATAAGCACACTTTATACTTACATAGTGTGTTGATTACTGTCAAACAGGGGTAGTCGAAGACGAATATGGCTCATAAAATTGCATGTATCGGTCCGTCATGCAATAGCCCATTATAAGCCATCATTTCAACGCACAGAAATGACACTGGAACATGTCGTTTCGCAGATTCGGCCATTGTTCAATATTTTAAAGTATCAAGAACAGTGTGTCGTCTCATAAATTTCGTGGCGAATGGAATTATCGAGTGAGAGTACAAATCGCTACGCACTCAGCGCGGACAGTACCAAATTACTCGTTGAAGATGTCACTAGTTAACATTAATCATATTTGAAAAATTGTCGAATGTGAAGTAACAACGAAAGGCCATTAGCACTCGTATTAGTAAGTTATGGAGACATTGCCGGTCGAAACAATGAGGTCGGTTCGCGTGCGTGTGCGCCGCAGTCCAGAAGAACAGATGAACAACTTCATAGTGTTTAGTTTATATCTATTTGATATACAGAACCTTAGCTAAGTCTTTATCACTTCTTTTTTTATAGAAGGGCGAATCAAAATGGAATTCGAGTGACTTCAGTTGACTTCATATTAATATGTATGTACCATGGGCGAAATTCAAAAAGGGCCAGTTGATGGACCTACGTCATTTGGTCGGAACATGTCGATTATATGTAAGTCGTGATATGTCGACTGAGTTTGACATAACCCGGCCAAATTACTTAGATCCACAATCTGTATCTCTTTTAACTTCTTTGATTGTGAATTGTATTCTTATGCCAATTTCATGCATTTCTATCCATATAGAAGCGGTAAACAGAGCATGTTGGCTAAGGGCTCTGCAGCCAATATCCAATCGATGTGCACAATATAGGAATGAAACTGACAGCTTACTATGACTTTTGAGCTATATAGGCTACGTAAATGCTTATTAAGATCTGCAAAGTTGAGGAGACAAGACATCTAAGAATGAAGTCGCTCATAGTCAATTGTGATCGAACTTTGCTTAAGGTAAGTTCGCTTGATCTTCAATTATAACTAGGTATGTAAGTAATAGCTACCGTGTCTGATCAGCATAATGCATGGCCATCGTAGAACAGGATAGACAAAGTGGGATATTACCAAAGGTAATGTTTCAGTTTATCCCAAAAATGTGTCAGTTTTTCTATTCTCTATATATTTTTACGATGCTCTACTAAGCCTTCTGATGCTCTACCATAAGAGCGTTCCACTCCTTCGTACTTTACTCGTCTTTTCTCTAGAATAGGGTGACTAAAATCAAACAGTGCGCATGCCGACTTCTAAAACCGAGGCGGTTCTATGTTCAGCTGAGGATTATTTTTCGGTAGATCTATATTTCCTTATGCAGAGTCTATACCCAAGTGTGCATATCTTGCGCGGGCGCATGGCACAGGCAACACGCGATCGATAGCGATCGGAGATCACGTGACACCGGCGTGATTACTCACACGCCGATACTATCTCGCCATCTTATCCTGCTTATTAAAGGACACGTTTGACGCTAATCAAACATCTGATAAATTGCAGCCCATCTGTTAAGGATCGGCGGAATAAACTACGTCAAAGTTGGACCAATCGCTTTGCTTGAGCAGTGACTCGACTTAGAAGAGTTTCGAAATTTATCAGTATTGCTGTACGCTTAGAGCCTCGACGAAGTTGTTAAAGTCGTACCCGCGCGAATTATGCTTTGTTTTAAGTCTATTCAGGCTTAAGCGTCAAAATTAGTATTTATTTTATTGTAACTATTAACTCTTATCATTGGAATTTATATTAAACTATAACATCAACATCTTTAGTTGAATTAATTTTGTGGAGTCATCTAAAGATTAAGAAACTTTCACTATTCCTAGAATTTACTCTTTCTTATTACTCACATGTATTATTGTCTAGCAATAAGTTAGATTATCTTTAATAACTATAATTTATATTATGTAGCAGTTTTCATCACGCGATCTTTTATACAATGAATTTCGGTTTGAGACCTGACTCTGGTAAAATGCTTCTATGCTAGCGACGACTTCGTTACGTCCGTCTAATGAAATGGAATGAGCGTCTGTAGATTACGTTAATTGAATAGCGTTAAAATGTCTCAAACCGTTTTTTCAATTTGTCCAATTGGGGTCACTGGAACACGGGAAACGAAGTTTTATTGTCATAGATCTTGCTTCTAGAGATTAGTAGATGAGTAGAGAAAATGATCATCGAAATGTTATTAAAAATATTTATCTTTTAACTGCAGTAAAAAGAAGTGTGAAAATCACTAATTTTCTTATAAAAAATATATATTTAACAGGAAATTGCCGCAAGCACGCAAACTGCATACTTTATTAGCATTATGGCTAAGTTTAAATATTTTTATCAACATTTGAAAGTTTGTTATAGATAGAGAGAATAAACTATCGTTTTACTCGCGGCATTGATGATCGGCGAAGCAAATCTACAAATGCTAACAGTGATGTATTAATATTACAAAACAAACAAAGCTCAAATTAAGCGATCAATTTAGAAAGTATACAAATGTCTGTAATGGTGTGTTGTCACCACATAACTCACTCGGACCTACAGCTGGGGGCTCCGCGATTATCAATTTCAAGTCAAACCATTCATTCTAATTATCGATACGGTTATCGATTACGTTCGTAATACGTTAAAGGTTCAGAACACGGCAGCTATAATATATTAAGCCAGATATTGTATATGGCTTTGTTTTGCTTTCTAGGTATAAGGTATTGGGGTATATTCTTTGTTTTCTATAATAATATAAGCCTCTTTTTCTCAGTCTAAAGAAATACGGCATACATTAAAACGTTGTGGTAAAAAACAACATTTACTCGTATCGCTGTTCTTTAGTGTTATTTATAAACCAATCTTCATAATAAAGATCGAAATTTGTGCAAAATTGTATGTTGAGACCCCCACGACTAAGGGAAGAAGATTTTTTAATTACTTTTACAAGTAGACGTAGGTGGCAAACAAGCAGATGGATCACATAATGGACAAGAAATACGGCGAATATGCTCTCTTTTAACGTTCGCTTAAAAAAAACTTTAGCTTATAGGAACTTAACGTTATATTTTACGAACGCTACTCGTCACATTTCAGCTACGTCAGTTGAAACGAGCAGCGTGTTTGCCGGCTTTAGCTGTAACATATCGCATTATAGCTGGCCGCGTGCAGCACTTAATGCATCAATTATTGTAGAGGCGAGGACATCTGTAGTCGTATTTAAGGTTTATCGGGTTCATTTATCGGGGCGCGTGCTGATGCTGATTAATGGTGGCCGGTGGCGATACCATCAGATTCCGGGACTGATCCCATCTCGGTCTCAGTCCCGACTCCCGCCGCACGCGACCACGCAACAGGCATTATACACGACTAGATGACGCCCGCAACTGAGTTGTCCCAAAATTAATTTATCACGCGGGAACCGTGCTTTTTTCCCAGAAGAGAATTTCCGGGACTTAAAGCATCTTCATATTAAATTTCAACAAAATCGGTTTAGGGGTTGGGGAGTAAAGAAGAAACAGGCAGACCAAGAAAGTCACCATGGGAGAGCCATACTTCGGCACGAATGGGCCGGCTCGACCGGATTGAAACCACGGGCTCACAGAAAACAACGGCGTTGCGCTGTGTTTCATTCAGTGAGTGACTTTACTGGTGGCCCAACTTTCCTAATCCCCTATCCTTATTCCCATTCCCTAATTTCTCACAAAAGGCCAGCAACGCACTTGCGACTCTTCGCATATCACGAGTGTCCATGGGCGACGGCAGTTGCTTACCATCATGTAACCCGTCTGCTCGCTTGCCTCCTAAATACCATAAATAAAACAGACAGAAACACTTTGACATTTGTAATATTAGTATGGAAGTGTGGCTTTTCCCGCGGCAGCGCTCTCGTAGGGTAAAGTCGCGAAAAAAAATTACATATTGGGAAGATTAAGTTTTATCAAGTATCTCGCCATCCTATTAACTAAATCTATGCTAAAAATCAAGTCGATTGGTTACGTTGCGTTAGGGCGTCGAAAAAGGACTAAGAAACATAAACGTTTTTCATTTATAATATTAGTATTGAAGTATTTTTAACTGACTAATAAAATACTAGTAACTATGGCTTAACCACAACCTCTGTACCGCGCCCTAGGTACGTGGGATGGGGCGGGGGACGGGTAATCCCGCCGTCAGCGTTGACGGCCAATTGACAAAGCAGCGCGGCCGGTAAACATGGTAACCCTTCGCCGCCGCGTCGCTCATACCCAAGTCGCGGTATAGCGCTTGTGGTCAAACTATACCATGCTTGTAACAATCACCAACTGCTATTTCTTTAAAATTGTACCATTGCCTAATGTCGTGCGCCGAATAACTTTTTGACAAACCGTTCGAGCGATTTTAAATAATTGGTATAAACAATAGCGCAATTATCAGAACTAGGGCACATCGAGTCAAAGTCTAATCGATTAATTATCGAAATAATCGATGGCGGGCGATTTATCTAGAGACGATAAGGTTTAATGAAGTGGACTGAAGACGGCCGTAGCTATCACCGCGATAGCTACTATCTTCATATTACCTTATTAAATTAAAGTGTACATTAATTTAAGAAACGCGATTATAAACCTTATTTCTGAGTGCTTAAAGGCCTGGAAGTATCATAATGAAGTCGTCAAAGTTTGATACGATTCAGCGCTGCGCTTGTGGAAGCTATCGCTCGATAAGATTTCAGTCAAAATTATCGATGTATGACATAATATAATATGTATATGACATAATAAAATATAATATGTACATACTCCAATTCTAATATTTTAATGCTACATCAATGCCTACTCTCTCCTATCACATATAAAAAAAATATGAGGTTTGAAATAAATGTCAAACTCGGACTTATATATTTATTAATAATTATTTATTTATGTCGGATTTTTATCGCTATTGACTTTTGCTCAATATTTCCGGTGAACCATACCGGATTAACCCTCTGTCAAATTTCTATACAAACCGCGATTGTCAAGAACAAAGTGACATTACAACACTTTGTTTACAATCGCGTTTTGTATGGAAATTTTTTGACAGAGGGTTAATGAACTATACCGCCAATCTTGAGCGAATGCAAAACAGTGCGGGACTTTAATAAGTTTCTTTTATTAGTTACAGATTTAGAAGAAGAATATCCGCGTGACTAAAATTCGTATTTCGGACAGTTCCATAGTGTACCTACAAATCAAAAACACTATCTAACCTGCATTGATGGGGATAAATATGGGGGTAAATTTACATAATTTTTACCATTGAATACCAACGGTAAGTATACATTTTTAATTAATTTTAACAACTAAATTAGAGTTTTTCCGCTACTCCCAACTTCTCTGTTAAGAGATTGACATAATGAATATATTAACGAAAGTTAGCGCTTTCTTTTATTACACTTCCTTTTTAACTTCGTAATATCATAACAAATTATAAATTGGACTCGATCAATATAGAATGTTTAATTTACATCAATTCTTATTCCGGTAACATCGCATTTACCGTTTCGTGGAAGTCTCATGTACTGTAATCAGTATTAGATAGAATTATTTGGGATTGAAAAGAATGTTTCAGAATAGGATTTTTAGAAGGCTTCCAAATAAACCTCCTCCGCTCTAATTTTGAGAACAGACCCACAACAACAATTCCATAGATACTTTGAAATGTCAAATATTATGTCTGATATGTCAAATATTTTATATATATATAGTTAGTTATATATAGTAAGGGGATCTGAGAATGGTTTAGATTCACAAAATAGCTCGGCAGGAAAATTCTGCGGGGTCAACTAGTAGTCTATATAAATAAAAGAAAGTCGTGTTAGTTACACCACTTATAACTCAAGAACGGCAGAACAGATTTGGCTGAAAAT